>OZ026528.1:7985613-8129517 GCA_964019695.1 Loripinus fragilis
TCAAGAGTTATGAACATTTTCTCTAGCTACTAACGTACGGACGGGCTCGCATGGGGATTATAGAGCAGACCAAAAGGTCGAACAATATGGTAAACAGTCATCTCATGAAATGATTTCTGATTCAAACCCAGATCTGTGTTGCTGCTTAGAACTGGTTCAACCCAGGAAATCGGACACGTCCCTACATGGCTGAAACATTGATGATTGGGACGTAAAAGCATCAAATCAATCGCCGGGCCGCGTAGCGCAGTCGGTAACGTGTCTGGCTACAGAGGCGTGTCTGACTGCAGATCCAGGGTTCGCGAGTTAGATCCCGGCCTGGTCCCATACTTTCGTGGAGATTGATCATGAAATGATTTCTACGGTCATTCTCCTCCCTTCCGCTGATTTATTCAAGAAGGGTTGTTGTCAGTTACAAGCGAAAGTATGTGCACGAATTACTGGTTAACCGCTTGTTCAAGCCTGCCCAGGAAGAAGTGTGGTTGGGTGAACTGACCGTCCCGCAATGACCATAGCTGTTGACTTGGGACGTAAAGCAACAAAACAAACAAACAAACAAAAGCATCAAATCAATCAAACAAAAATACGCCTGTCAACATGGATTCTTTCGCAGATGTTTACCCGCGACATTTCGGCATACGCTTAATTAAACAGTTGCAGATATACTTATGTTAAATTTTTCAAAGAGTTGTCCATTCTTAGTGGTTCAATTTGGAGCATGAACGTGACGTCACAGACTATCCGTCCGCCATCTTGAGGACACCGTTTGGCGTTATTAAAAAGTGGAATGCTCAATATATTTTCATTTGCTTTCACTTCTTAAATATGCCTAAGCTCAAGGGAAACTATTGTAATGTTGACGGATGCGTGAATAGATCAGAGGATGACGAAGACCAGAGACATTATTACCGATTACCAGCGATTATTTCACACTTGAAAGACTTTGAGAAGGATCTGGGTACGGAGCGTCGAAGATTATGGCTTTCTCAGTTGAACAAGGATTTAACAGGAAAGAATTTAGCAAACATCCGGATTTGTTCCGACCATTTCGTAAACAGTGAGTAAATTCAAACATGCTTTAAAATAAATATGTCCTACTGTGTCTTCAATGTTCCGTAATTGGAGGTGGTGCATATTTTATGATGCGGTTTCCCTGTAGCCTACCAAGCCAGCATTCAATGTTGAGTCATCATCAGCACGCCAGCGAAACGCCATCTCGCTGGCGGACTGATGATAGCCCGCTTACAATGGTATGTATTTGGATCTTAGGCCATCTTTAATCTTACCTCCCCTCATCAACTATTAAACAAAACAAAAGTTGTCAAAGTTGCCTAACCTCAGACAAAACATTCTGGATTCGCGCATGTGTATTATATATACCATGCCGGATTTGACCTCGATTGTGGCATCCCACCCAAGTGGCCAGTGAAGAGGTAGGGTGGCGGGATGTGCCATGAATTTCTAGGCATCACCATGACATGAACATTGGCCTCCATGCAAAGTGTCAAGCTTTCTGTCGTAGAGTTAAGTGCATGAGGCCAGCTTTAAAAATAGTATTGTTTCCCCTTTCCCGACCCTGTTTTACCAGTACGGGTAAGTCGGTCGGAAAATTATTGTTTAACTCCTCAAATTGGATACCCATTAAACTTAATTGTATACAGTAAAACCGGTCTTTAGAGGCCACACAAAAAAGATAAAAAAAATGTTTATTTTTTCAAGACCGATTATCGCACAATGCAGGTCAAAAGTATTGTAGAATGCTCCCAGGGAGCGATCTGCAATACTTTCGACCTGCCACATGATTTAGCGCCCATTGTGTCTTAACGACCTTTGTTGTGTATATCTTTGAGTGGCCATTTTAGGCAGGTTTTACTGTATTGTCCTACTATAGGCAATACATTTAAATACACAAACAATTTGCTTTACATTGGACAATTCTTAAATTTAAAAAAAAAACATCACTGAAAATTGAAATACGTTTTTTGAGTAGGGCTTTTTTTAGGGTCGGTCGGGTAAGGGGAAAAATAGCATTTTAATTAAGGCCTGAGTATATAAAACAATACAATGCAGCATAATGCTCGCAGTGATTTTGTTACCTGCGCATCCTGCATCTTTTGCGCATAAGTTTTTATTTCAGCGAGTCCTGGCGAGTCCCGGGATGCAATAGTATTGCAGACTTGTCATTAGAAATAGTGTTTTGGACTCATAAGTTTGCAGTTGGGACTCACCTATATTGGAAACAGTGAGTCTCAGGACCCATAAGCCCAAAGTTGTAAATGAATCACTGTGCTCGGAAGAGACTGTTGAGCACAATGCTCCATGCCCACATCCCCGAATTTCGTGGATGAAGGGCTAACAGCATGGAATATCGTTTCGATGTTAGAACCCAGTAAACATCTAAAAACTGCCACAATCGGCCCGTCAGCGAAACGCCATCCATGGAGGTTCCGTGGCCGAGTGGTTAGTGGGTTGGACTTTATACGAAGCTGGCGACCCGGATTCGATTCCCGGTAACCCGAGCTTCCTCTGGCTGCTATTTTTTTTTATTTTTCTATCAGCCGCAAAATCAGAAATTATAAAAAAGGCTTTTTATCGTCAGAGAAGGCTCGGATTAGATTCCCGGTAGCGGCGGCCGGCGGGACTATCGAATGATTATTTCAGTGCTGGGTGGTGACCTAACCGGGTACTGTTACCAGCAGTATCGGCCTACACCTGATTATCGGGGACGTAATGGCACTCACCGTGGGTTCTGCTGGAAATAAGTTGATCCATCCATACCAGGTGGGGACTTTCGTAGACTACTCACGTTAACCCTTAAAGCGCAACTCGCAACAAAAGTCGTCTGCTTTTTCTCGTCTGCTGAAATGTTTAAGTAGCCTCTATGGCAAACAGTGTGGACCAAGATCAGACTGCTCCTTTAGGAGCAGTCTGTTCTGGGTCCACGTTGTTTGCTTCTATACTTAATTCGTGAGTAAAGTTAGGCATTTTTTTTGCAGCAGACGACTTCAGCAGACAACATTTTCAGATGCATTTTTTTCTTGGCGCTTTAAGGGTTAAATAATTAAGTAACCTTTACCCTTTGTTTCACTGGCGGGCCGATGATGTCCCGACAATGTATACTGGCTGGGAAATTGTCTGTATATAGAGGCAATGTCCAGGAAAATTTATAAGATGACATGTGTGCCCACCGATGCGCAGTTTGATCAGAGTCTTTGTTGGGCACTCTACGTGCGTTTCGTCAGGAAAAACTAAGCCTGATAGTACTGTACGGATGTGTTGACTGATTTGAACCTTCGCTGAACGCACGTGCCAACTTAATTGTATCTTATGCTGGTCGTCGGTTCCGTCATAATTTTAGTTTTACTGAGTAGGCTTGTTTAAAAATCGAATGCGCATGTCATGTTCTCTGAAGACCGATTTGAATAATGCGTACTGCGTAGAGTACTTAACTCTATATACTCTATTTATCATTGATATTTCATTGTGTCCGTTACATGTAGCGCAGTCGGTAACGCGTCTTGACTGCAGATACAAATGTACGCGTATATATGGGTCGTGGGTTCGATCCCGTTACGGTCCCATACCTTCATGGAGATTGATCATGCATTTATTTCTACCGTCATTCTCTTCCATTCCGCTGATTCTTTCAAGAAGGGCTGTTGTCAGTTATGCGAACTGACCGCCTCAACATATAGCTGTTGACTGAGACGTAAAGAATCAAATTTGGCTAAGTGTTTCCTCCTAGTATATAGTGTATGGTATTTTTGTGAAGGTAAATGACCCTGCTACCGATCGCCACCAAGTTTTTTCCGAAATACTGAATGTGACAAAGGTGAGAGAAGACAGAAGTGAGGGCGTCGTAAAATCATGATTTCTGGACTTATTTACCTTTTCTATTTTTAGTATAGATATACTTTTTTTTTAGGGGTAACTTGTCTAGAAATGGTCAAATACCCCCTATATCATCTCAGGTCTGTGCCAAACAACTGTGTTATGAAAGCGTTCATAAAGATAACTTATAGAGATGTTTCTAAAAAGGAGCTGTAAATTGATGTTCAAATTTGACGTTTATTTTCGAAATAAAGAAGTTATCAATTACGTTTAATTAGAAAAAGGCTATAAGCTCTGAACATTGCTGATATGGTAGCAAACACGTCACAGTTAAAACACAAAAATAATCAAAAAGCTTCAACTGACTGCACAGAAAGGTGCTGGATGCTGTATGTACCCATTTGACGTCATCTGCAGCGTCGCGTGATAGTGCTGTTAAATTAACGACTGATTCATACCAATTCTGGGTTGCACATTAAAATCCTACGAGTACATGTAACTTTTCAACCGCAGTTACGGTTTGCAAGAAAACTGCAAAAATATGGTGATGCGTTTACAAAGTCATCTAGTATATATGTCACTGGCTGCAATGAGAATATGTTCACTTCCAAAACAAATGCCACACACTGCATCGGGGGTTGCTCCGAGGTGGGAATACGTCTGGTTCTTATTAAGCCCACTGTCTTCAACAGTCCTCTAACATGGTAGCCTACATCAGGGACAGTAAAGAGAGAATCGTTGCCTACATCAGTGACCCATATAGGTCACTGCCTATACATGAAACGTTTTGAAACTTTTATGAAATGTTAAAATAAAAAGTCAAAAATAAATGAGTAAGTGGCTGGGGCAGTTATTAACTTTTTAACACACGGTAATAATATTTGGAACATCGTTCATCGTTTGCGCAGAAAAGAAACTAACGAAAAGGTTGCATTTGAAGTAATTTCCGAGTTTACTTATAAATGCTGTTGCAGATTTAGCTTTGCCAGATTTTGCGAAGAGTTATCGATCTCCGTGAATAAATTTGGAGCTTATTTATTTGTTTGTTTAGAACCATATCTCGGGACCCATTGTCATGCGAATAGAGGAACAATATAATGAAACAAATCGCATGTTGACATTTAAAAAAAATGTACTTTATAAATGACAGGCTTTAGTTATGACCTAAATACTACCCAATTGTGGCCTTAGGGAAAGGAAAAATTAGATTTATATTTTTTGATTTACCTTTTCCTATTAAATAACCCTTTGTTGATGGATAAAATTTGACAAATTTGCCTTAATCAAATTTATATACCATACCCATTTCTGAAAGCAGTGTGGATCTTCATTAGCTGATCAAGACCACTGTTTTATATCCACACAAGGAATTCATATTTCTAAAAGCTTACACCACTTGAGTCTGGACTGGCTAGAAATCTGAAGTTAAACTAGTTTTTATAACTCAAAAAGAACTTGATGTGCATTTATAATCTAGAGCATGTGCACTTATTAAATAGAATATGGTATTTTTAAACTTTCATAATTGAATGTAATTAAGTTTTATTACCATTGATAATTTAGTTTAAAGTAAATGTCGTCAATTAACTAACAAAATTAAGTTTCCTAATAATTGTTAGTTACAAAACAACAATCATCTGACTTTTTCATGAGAAGGTGCCATAGTTTTTACAACAATTTTTGCCAACAAAACAGGGAATATGATGATTTAAAGTTCTAATGTGACAAATACTTCTGTTTACCTCTGTTATGTAGTACATAGCCTAACATAGTCTGGGATCAAATATAAGATTTAGTAGCTTGCTAAAATAGCAAAAGAAAGATTATTACTTGCTAATGGTGCGGGTCAGCTCAGTTTGTTTATCAACACTCATCATGCCAAATTGTTTTTGTTCCTAATAATGTTGTCTGCCTAATATACATCTGCTGCATTTGTTCAAATGCACTCAAACCTACTTGTATCATGATAGTAAGTAGTAAGAAACTTCTTCAGTCTGCAGTCTGATATGGTTCAATATTGCTTGCAATATACCCAGTCAGTAAAGTACCTCAGCTGATGACTAACACGCAAGTAGTTACACTTTCTGTTTGCTTTTTTGAGTAAGGCTATTTTCATCTAGCAAGTACAAGAAAGTTGAATTGACAACTGGTGCTATGACATGTTAAATGAGGTTGCACAAATATTTTTCTTTCTATTTCCAGGTAGCTCTATATAATTAAGAATGCCAAGAAGAAAAAACTGGAGGAAGAGTGTGAATAGAAGAGAAGTACTGGGTGGAGAGGTAAGTACAAATGGAAGTCCTGCCAAATGCAGGCAAATGGAAGTCCTGCCAAATGCAGGCAAATGGAAGTCCTGTCAAACGCAGGCAAATGGAAGTCCTGTCCAAATGCAGGCAAATGGAAGTCCTGCCCAAGTGCAGGCAAATGGAAGTCCTGTCCATGTGCAGGCAATGCAAAAGTGGCAAAACAAATCTAAATACATGCAAAACAAAGCCAAAGACATGCAAAACAAAGCCAAAGACATGCAAAACAAAGCCAAAGACATGCAAAACAAAGCCAAAGACATGCAAAACAAAGCCAAAGACATGCAAAACAAAGCCAAAGACATGCAAAACAAAGCCAAAGACATGCAAAACAAAGCCAAAGACATGCAAAACAAAGCCAAAGACATGCAAAACAAAGCCAAAGACATGCAAAACAAATCTAAAGAAATGCAAAACAAAGTTAAAGAAAATTCAAAAGAAAAGGCAAAAGAATATCAGAGTAACATTAGTAATTACATACAAACAAATTCAAATGATGTTTGTTCTGAGATTGAAATTGAGTCATCATGTCAGTCATGGAATGTAAGATGTATGGTTTTTGGCAGCTGTCATCAAAACAACGAAAGATTTTCGGAACAGTCTCGTGGGTTTCAATGTACGTCTAATGCTTTATGTATGTTAGGACACTCAGCTTGTCTGGACATAAATGATAGCTCAAAATTAGATCAAATTCTATATGATGGAGATTCTTTATATCAAAACATTGTGGATAGATTGAAAGCTGACGGAAAATTTATTCAACCTCTGTTGAGCCTAGATGAAATTCTGGATGTTATTGAAATTGAGAAAGGAAAATTTATCGTAGATAAGCAGCCTATTGTAAATGGCATTCTTGTGGACTCCTATGTAGGCCATGGTTTACCATCACTTCATTCTGCCCTTCAGTCAGCCTTTTCCACAACCTCATCTGGTCTTTTAATCATTGGAGCAATATGTTCTGCTGTGCTTAGGAAAAATGACTTGTATATAATTTTTGATTCACATTCCCATGGCAAAAGTGGACTTGCATCAAGTGAAGGTACTTCAGTTTTAATGTCTTTTAAGCACCTTGATGATCTCGTCACATATCTGTATGCTTTTTACCATAGTTTGCAAATTGATATGAATTTGCAATTTGATTTTTTGCCGCTTACAATTAGACCCAACCAACAGGATACAAGGTGTGAATTTCGTATTGAGCACCAGCTTGAAGCTTACTTTAAGGATCAAAGCATGAGACAAGCATAAAAAGAGAAAAGTAAATTGATTGATAATTATTTGTTTGAAGTATTTACTTGTAAAAAAAAGAAGAAACGTACTGAGTACAATCGGCTGTACAAAAGACAACAAAGAGAAATGTCTGATTTTAAAAAAAAAGAACAAACTTGTCAGCTTGAATCAAAACGTAAGATCAGGAAGAAACCAGGTGTATTGGAAAAAGAGAAATTATCAAAGTGGGTAGTAAGACAAGATACTGCCTTTAAAATCAAAGAAGCAGGGTATCAGCGTGCATCGAAACAAAGGATCAGAATGAAGCCAGGTGTTTTGGAAAAAGAGAAATTATCAAAGCAGGTAGTAAGACAAGATACTGACTTCAAAATTAAAGAAACATAGTATCAACGTGCATCAAAGCCAAAGCAAAAGGCGAGAAAAGATCCTTCTTTTAAAACTAAAGAGACAGGATATCAGCGAGCATCAAAACAAAGTGCAAGAAAAGATCTTTCTTTTAAAACTAAAGAAGTAGCATATCAGCAAGCATCAAAGCAAAGTGCAAGGAAAAATCCTTCTTTTAAACCTAAAGAATTGGCATATCAGCGAGCATCAAAGCAAAGTGCAAGAAAAAACCCTACTTTTAAAACTAAAGAATTAGCATATCAGAAATTATCAAAACAGTTAGTAAGACAGGATTCAGACTTTAAGATTAAAGAAACACAATATCAACGTGCATCAAAGCAAAAAGCACGAAGGAAGCCTATTGTACTTGAGCAGGAAAGAATTAAGAAGCAACAAATTAGACAGCTAAAACGACAAACAAATGAAGTGTTTAGCTCAGATACACCCACAAAACAACGTAAGGTTCAAAAAGACTATTCACAAGATTGTAATTCAACTAAAAGCTATAAAGATTTTAAAGATATTAATGGATGTATTAAAATGTTTCATTCTAGTATTGGTGTTGGGCCTGTTTTTGTATGTACTTGCTGTCACCAGACATGGTTTAGAAAAAGTGTTTCCATGATCAAAAACATCAACATCTCAGCAAAAGATGTTAGCCTGTACTGCACAAAGTTATTATCTGTTAATAAGGAAGAGTGGATTTGTCACACATGTTTAAGCACCATAAGAGATGGTAAAGTTCCAAAACTCTCTGTAGCCAATGGAATGAAATGGCCAGAAAAACCTAAAGAGCTTCATTTACATCAGTTGGAAGAAAGATTAATAACCCTCCGAATACCTTTTATGCATGTTAGAGAACTTCCACGTGGAGGTCAGTACTCTCTGAAAGGAAATGTTATCAATGTGCCAGTCGATATTCAGCCTGCTGTAAGCTGTCTTCCAAGACCTATGGATGAAAGTTTTACAGTCGCCATACAGCTTAAAAAGAAATTGACATACAAAAAAGTAGACTTTAAAGAAAATAGCAGACCTCTCAAAGTTTTGACTGCATTGCAGTGGCTCTTAACTAACAGTGAACTATATAAAAATTCAGGAATAAATGTTGCCAACAACTGGTTTCAGGAGGTTACTGAGAGTTCAGATGAAAATGTAAGAGAATTTTAAGAAACGTCAGCTGAGCATCAAAAGGCACTGAATGATGTTGAATGTCAGACTCCCGGACAAAACAGAAATGAGAATATTTCAATACAGACAAACAGGTCTGAAACAGATAATAATGAAACTGATGATGGTTACAGTGAGATAGATGCTAATGAACAGGTTGGAAATGTAGATACATTAGTTGATGATGCTAATATTGAAAGCAAATATGATAAAGTATATACCTTTGCTCCTGGAGAAGGGCAACATCCTCTTAGCTTATATCAGGATAAAGACGCCGAATATTTGTGTTTCTCTTCAATATTTTGTTGCCAGAAACCCCTCAGTAATGATCAGAGATCAGTTCCTGTTCATTATAGTGATATTGTCAAATGGGAATTAAGGAGTGTTGACAGAAGGGCGGCACAATCAGTACCAAATATTTTTTCAAACATAAAAAGCTGCAGATGAAACAAATCAGTGACAAAGTTAATCTAGCTATAAGGAGATGTAAAAACAAAGGAAAGAAAATAACAGCAGCTGAAGCTAGAAATCCTGCTTATTTGGACAAACTGGTTAACCTAGATGAAGGTTATTACATATTCCGCCAGCTTAGAAATTCACCTCCTTATCTGGAAGCCAGAAAAAAAGACATTTTTGCAATGATAAGACAGCTCTCTTTGCCCACTTGGTTCATATCATTGTCAGCAGGTGACACAAGATGGACTGATCTTTTAAAAATGTTGGCAAAACTAAATGATGATGCAGAATTGGCAGACATAGATATTGAGAATATGACATGGCAAGAGAAAACCAAACTTGTTCAGAAGGATCCAGTGACATGTTCAAGGTACTTTGACCATAGGGTAGATGAATTCTTAAATACAGTTCTTAAAAGTAATTGTGAACCTATTGGAAAAGTTAGAGATTACTTTTATAGAGTTGAGTTTCAACAGCGTGGCTCTCCACATATCCACATGCTTGTTTGGGTTGAAAATGCACCAAAATTAGATACTAATACAGAAGATGAAATAGTTCAGTTTGTTGACCAGTATCTTACTTGTAGTGCAGAGAAGAACGAAACCTTGGAATTAGTGAAGTTGCAAACACACAAACACTCAAGGACTTGCAGAAAAAAAGGCAAACCCATATGTAGATTTGGTTTTCCATTACCACCTCTACCAATAACAATGTTGCTGTATCCTCTTGAAGAGGAAGTTGAAAAGTATAAAAAGAAAAGTGCAGAGCTTCAGAAAAATATGAATCAGTTTCAAGATAACGTGGAGATGACGTTTGATGATTTTCTGAACAAAATTGCAAAAATGGATTTTGAAGATTACATTAGGTGTATCCGTAGCTCACTGAGAGCTCCAAAAGTATTTCTTAAACGGAAACCACAGGAAATGAGAATTAATTTGTTTAATGAGAATATGCTTCTTGCCTGGAAAACAAATTTAGATATTCAAATTGTCTTAGAACCGTATGGTTGTGCAACATATATTGTTGGTTATATAAGTAAATCACAAAGAGGAATGAGTGCACAGCTTGATGCAGCAGCAAAAGAGGCTAGAAAAGGAAATATTGACCTTAAGAAACAGGTCAGACATATAGGAAATGTCTTTTCAAACAGTGTTGATGTTAGTGCTCAAGAAGCTGTTTATCTATCCTTGCAAATTCCTTTGACAAAGTCCACAAGAGATGTTGTCTTTGTAAACACCTCTACGCCAGAAGAAAGAGTGTTTTTGTTGAAACCAAAATCTTCCTGGGATGATTTGCCTGCCGAATCAACAGACATTGAATCTGACAATATTATCCGGCGGTATTCTAAAAGACCTAGACAACTTCAAAAACTCTGCTTGGCTGATTATGTATCCAAAGTGGATGTTATTTATCCAAAGGAGAATAAATTGCCGACTGAAATGGAAGTGAAAAATGATGATGATATAAGTGAAAATAGCTCTAGTGATGAAAATGATGACATTCAGGAAGAAACAAATATTGCCCATGACCCCATAAGTTCAGATTTCTTGTTTAAAGCAAAGACTGGAACAGTATACAAGAGCAGAAAAGTGCCAAAAGTAATACGTTATGTAAGATATAACAAGAAAAAAGACCCTGAAAATTACTTCAGAGAGAAACTTATGCTGTTTATGCCATGGCGAAATGAAGCAAAAGATCTTTTAGGTACTTTTGATACTTATGAAGCTCACTATAATTCATTGAAAACATTACTGGAAGCTAAAGGCAATGAGTATGAACATCATGTTGATGAGCTTGAAATAGCAAGGCAAACAGCCGAAGCTGAGGAAAATTCATTTGATCAAATAGCACCAAATACAGAGCAAGAAAACAGGGAGGCTGAAGAAGAAGGAGACACTGAAGCAGAAAATTTTGTATACTTCAATCCAAATAGAGTTCTGGAGCATAGACATTATGACATAGGTATAGAGCTGCAGTCCACTTGCTTAGTGCCTCCAGTTGAAACCACAGGCATAATGCTACCAGATGAGGAATACTTGCAACTACTCAGAAGTCTGAATATTAGACAGAGGGAATTCTTTAATCATGTAGTGCATTGGACAAAATGCAAAGATGAACCAATTTATGCCTTTTTATCCGGTGGTGCAGGAGTTGGTAAATCTGTAGTCATAAGGGCACTTTATCAAAGCTTGTACAGAACATTGAATTTGAAAGAAGGAGAAAATCCTGATGATATGAGAATCCTGCTTTGTGCTTACATGGGTTTTGCCGCTTTCAATATAAACGGACAAACCATTTGTTCAGCCTTTCTCAAGAAAATATTTCAGGGCTCAGATCATTTATCAGCTGACGAGTTGAACACTTTTAGAATAAAGTACAGACATCTAAAAGTAATCATTATTGATGAAATATCCACTGTAAGCAGTCAGACTCTGAACTTTATAAATACTAGATTGCAGCAGTTGACTGGAACTAAAGCAGATTTTGGTGGCTTAAGTGTGATTGCTGTTGGGGATCTGTATCAGCTAAAACCAGTAACTGGTTCTTGGATATTTCTTGACTTGGAGAAGGAATCATCTTCGTTAGCTCGAAATTTATGGAAAGATCTTTTCAAATTGTACGAACTAGTAGATATCATGAGACAGAAAGATGATCTTCAGTTTGCGCATCTATTAAATCGGCTTCGCTTGAATGAACTTACTGACAAAGATCAAGACACATTGAAGACACGTTTTGTTTTCCCTGAGTCTAAGGACTATCAAAAGGATCTTCTCCATTTGTTTGTAGAAAATGCAGGTGTTAACAAACACAATAATGAGATTTTATCTGAAATGTCTGGAGAGAAAGTTGTGATACCATGCCATGACACTGTTATTTCAGCCAACATATCTGATAAAAAATGTGATGATCTTGTTAAATCTCTTCCAGATGATTTCTCAAAGACTGCAAATTTGATGAAATTGTTGACAGTAGCTGTTGGGATGATTTATGTTGTGACAGTAAATGTTGATGTAGAAGATGGCTTGACAAATGGCTCGACTGGAGTTGTAAAGCTCATTGAGTACAGAATGGAAGGAACACATCGTCCTAGTATTATTTGGGTTTTGTTTGATCATTCTTGAATTGGCAAATCAACAAGAGAACGTTTCTATAATAGAGGATTTTATAATGTCAATATCCAGAGAGATTGGACTCCAGTTTTCGATGTTGAACGTACTTTCATTTACAATTACAAAACTTACCAGAGGATACAATTCCCTTTGAAACCAGCAGCAGCTAAAACAGTTCACAAAGCACAAAGGGCGACAGTTGACAAAGTTGTTGTAGACTTATCACAGAAAACAACTAGAAAAGTACCACATATTCATTATATTGCTTTAAGCAGAGTAAAGAAATTGGATGATTTATATATATTGAATCTGAATCAAGCTGCTTATGCAATAGACCAGAGAGTAACCTCAGAAATGCAAAGACTAAGAATGGAAGGCGCTTTGGAGCTTTGTTATGTACCTTTGTACAAAATTGACCCTTGTAAAATCAAAATTGCATTCAATAATGCACGATCCTTGCATAAACATCTGAAGGAAATTGAAGCTGAACCAAATGTATTAGCAGCTGATGTTATTGGTTTTTCGGAAACAAGGTTATGTCAAAGAGATGAAGATGCAGACTTTACTTTGAAAGGATTTGCTCTCATAAGACTCGATGAGAATTGTAGCCCAGACTCTGTACATAGACCACATCATGGGCTAGCTCTGTACATTAAGACAAGTTTTGAAGTTCAGAAACTAGTAAAAATATGCTGTTCTACCTTTGAGTTCATTGCAGCTTCTTTGGTCAGTGACCAGAAAGGATATTTTCAAGTTGCTATATTGTACAAATATCCAAAAAGTTCTCAGAGTACTTTTAAAAAGGATATTAGCTGTCATCTAAGACCACTCATTGATCTCAAGGCAAAATTTGTCTTACTTGGAGACTTCAATATATCTGTTGATTCTTCACATTGTATTGATTTCATAGAAAGATTGTTTAGCTGTAAGCAGCACATTCAGCAGTCTACTCATGACTCTGGATCAGTATTAGATTTGGTGTTTTTAAATTGCAATGGCTTTTGTGATATCATTGAAGCTTATTGGACAGATCATAAACTCGTATATTGTGCCATAGAATCATAATTAACTAAATTCTGACTGTTTGCTTGAAGTATGATCGTCAAACTCAAAACAAGTAAATTCATAGTATACTCAGAAAAACAATTGAGGGATATTAAAATTCTTTTGACTATATAACAGTTGAGAAAATAATTTCCATACAAGGCATTTTCATATCTGATAGAACTACCAATATGCAATTCAGCGGAATGCAAAATAAAGTTTACGGGTCATTGGTTACGATACAGTACCACACCAAATGTACCAACCCTCTTTACCCAAAGTTCACAAGCAAAAAATTTAGCGTGTATATTTTTTGCTGCAACCTTTACCTGGTCTTTACTTGTGTTCTAATTCTGACCACAGACAAGTGTTCACACCCATTTATCAGTAATTTCACCCAATAACGTGACAACTTCTTCAACAAAAATGCACAGATATGGCATACCCCAGCCAATATGACAACAAATTGGAAGTAAAACACTTACAAAACTACAAAATTAGGTGTCATACCTTTGGCTGAGAGCCAGCAATGATTTTGGAGCCAGCCATTATGGAATACAAACGATAAAAATGGGTTTCAATCATTTCTGAATGCTTGTGACTTTTAAGTATAGAGGGTTGCACCATTTGGACATGTACTGTACTCTAATCATTGAAGTGTGACTTAAATCAAACATTAATTTTGATTGCAGATATCTGGAACTATAAAATGCATACATAATTATTTTCGTTTTTATTGTATTAAATGTTAGAGATGGAACTGATTCTAAATATCCTTCAATTGTTTTTCTGAGTATATTTTCGTATTTTAAGATACATTTTCGTCTTATAATGTATGAAATGAGACCTTAAGTGAATAAGTTAAATGTGGGAAAACATGAAATGAGTTGAGAATTATATCGTATCCAGATATAAAACGTCAGATGAAGACCAGCCCACATACAAAATTACAGAAATGTCAACATAATAGTGCAGACCCTTAACTCACTATATACCTTAAGACTTTGATACAATTGAGTCCAGAAATAAAGCTAACAGTTCATACTAAATGACAACAATCTAAGAAATATACTCAAAGCACGTTATCATATTTAGATGTGAGGAAGCATAATATTTTGTATATTTTAAGATAATTCAAATACATGAAGAGCTCTAGGGCATAATTTAGAGGGGCAGTTGACTTGCTCAGTGCCTCCAGTTGGAACCATAGGTATAATGTTAGCAAACGAGGACTACTTACTCAAAAGTCTTAATGTGAGACAGGATTTTTTTTAGATTAAATGCAAACAAAAATGGGATCAAGGGAAGAAGCCACTTTATTTAAGGGAACAAGAAACATGCCTCTTTTAAGATACCATAGAATGATCAAACTTGGCATCTCTGAGTGCAGTAAATTATTAAGTGCATTTGCATACATGTTATAAAATATTGTATTTCATAGTTCATTGATACAGAATGATCAAAACTGTAACTGAAGAAGTTTTTCTGAGTGCAGTAAATTTTTGCATTTAGTTCTACAGAACCCAGATTTATCCTTTTTTGAAAATCATGTAGATCCAGACTACCTGGCTTCTGACAAAGGCATCTGATCAGGATCCACACTGTTTTTCCACTCAGATTGTAAATGTCCCATGTTTTCAACTGGAGTGCTGCAGGTTAACAGGATAAGGGAGGAGTATAGTGGTGACAAGGATTAATATTAGATTTTGAATTGCATTATAATAATGTTTATATTGTTATACCTAAATGCACTCAGAATGGTCAAAATAGTTGGCATATTTGATTCGGAACAATGCATTCTTAGTAAGTCTTTGAAATCATCTTAAGATACTGTATTTTTATACCAAAAAGCACTCGGAGTTTGTTTGTTTGATTTGATTCTTTACGTCCCATCAACAATCTTTCAGTTAAACAGGGACAGGTCTTCCTGGGTTGAACCGGAACTAAGCTAGGATAAATGTGTCTTGCTCAAGGACCATAACGCAGAGTCACCAGTGAGGCTTGAACCCGCGGCCCTTCGGTCTCCAGTCAAGCACTCTACCACTGAGATACTGCGCCCCCTAAGCACTCAGAGTGGTGAAACATTTGGCATTACTGAGTGCAGTATGGTACACCTAAATAAATACATCTTGTATGTTGGGGGAGGACAGTGGCTCAGTGGTAGAATAATTGACTCGGAAGACCAAAGGGCCTCGGGTTTGAGCCTTCTTGGGTTGTGTCCTTGAGCAAGGCACATTAATCCTTGCTTAGAACTGGTTCAGCCTAGAAAGGTCCGGCCAAACAAAACTGAAATATTGTTGACTGGGACTTAAAGAATCAAATCAATGGTTATAAATTTAACATTTCTGAGTGCTATAAAGTTAATAAATGTATTTGATATGTAGCCTCTCATCAAAGACATTATAAGATGCAAATGTATTTCATACACTACTGCACTCAGAATGGTCAAAGCTTTGGGCATCTCTGATTGTAGTAAGGTAAATAAATGCATTTTGTATGTTGACCCTCTTCATAGATCTTTTTTAAGATACAAATGTATTTTATTCATTACTGCACCCAGAATGGTCAAAGCTTTGGGCATTTCTGAGTGTAGTAAGGTAAATAAATGCATTTTATATGTTGACCCTCTTCATAGATCTTTGTTAAGATACAAATGTATTTTATTTATTACTGCACCCAGGATGGTCAAAGCTTTCGACATTTCTGAGTGTAGTAAGGTACATAAATGCATTTTGTAAATTGACCCTCATAAAGACCTTTTTTTAAGATACAAATGTATTTTATTCATTACTGCACTCAGAATGGTCAAAGCTTTGGACATTTCTGAGTGTAGTAAGGTAAATAAATGCATTTTGTATGTTGGCCCTCACCAAAGACCTTTTTTTAAGATGCAAATGTATTTTATTTATTACTGCACTCGGAATGGTCAAAGCTTTGGGCATTTCTGAGTGTAGTAAGGTAAATAAACGCATTGTGTAAGTTGGTCCTCATCAAAGACCTTTTTTTAAGATACAAATGTATTTCATACACTACTACACTCAGAATGGTTAAAGCTTTGGGCATTTCTGAGTGTAGTAAGGTAAATAAATGCATTTTGTATGTTGACCCTCATCAAAGAACTTTTTAAAGAATCTTTTGGCATTTCTGAGTGCAGTAAGGTATATGCTTTTTGCATGTTAATGTCTGATGAAGCATATTGCTTTTAGGTTCATCCATACTTGATTGTATCGATTCCTGATCTTTGCACCATTACTTACTTCTATAAAATATTTTCGCAAGTTTGTTTGCAACTAGTATTTGCAAACATTTTGAGATATGTTGTTAATGCACTTAGGATGGTCAAAATGTTTGGAATTCTGATTGCAGCCTGATCATTAAATGCATTGTTAGTTTGTTACAGTACATGTTTTTATTAGACTATGATCATTTTCAAGCATGTCTGTAATGATACCAATGGACATTTTCTACTTTATCAAATTTCATTGCAATATGTTTATTTTTGATGATTTTCATCTTTTTTAAACTAAGGCACCTCATGCATATATGTTTGTAGCAATATTTAAAATCTCGTGTTGCTGATTTAAGATTCATTTTCACTAATATTTACAGCATATTCATATCTGCTTCTTTTGTGGATAATTTTTGTTATTTATGTTTCATGCAATATAGCCTTGTGGTCAACTGCTGGGAAAGGGCTGGCCACTTGACCTCTTGTATGTGATGTTTTATTGTGTTTTTGTCACTTTCACATGTGGTGTCCTGTGTCAGGTGTGGTGCTTGATTGTACAGATTCCAGATCTTTGCTTATTTTCTTATTTTGAGATATAAGCAAAGGGGCCTATGTATGGTGTATATACACTGTAAAATGCTTTCAGATAGAATAAAACAGTACTTATAGCAAAAAAAGAACAACATGAACAGAGGATGAAAAGAAAGATATGCAATCTTCTCACTGGCATTTTTTCAATACTTTCCCATTCTTTAGTTAAAGCATTTATTTTGTTGAAATGCTGCAAAGAGCCATCCGATTGGAAATGGTTCTTTCTGAGTATGCATAACATCAGCCAAACCTGTGTTAGCGGTCACCTATGAATAAAGGCCAACATGTGAACAAAGGCCTAGCGCCTGAATCCCATAGGCCAGTTTATATAGATATTGACCTCCGGATAACAGCCAACTACCAACAAAGGCCAGAATGTATTGTTCCCATGAGTGACCTTTTTCACAGGTTTGACTGTATTTGTTAATAAATTAGAAAACAACATTTCAATCATGCCAAATATTGCAAAAGGTTGATAGACCATATTTGGATTTGGTGTGTATGTGGGTGTTTTTTAACATCTTGCAAACAGCTAAGGTCAAATAGAGACTGGGCCACAACATAAAAGTCTGATCAGACAGACTGGAGAACCTGCTTCACAAAGCAGGGGCTATATCCACTACACCACGGCAGCTCACATGATTTGGTGTATCTATAGGTTTCATGCACCCTTAGGGTCCCGTTAGTTTGACCACAACCACCACACCCACTGGGATTTGGGTGTATGGTCTTAAGAAAAACAATGAGATTTGCTATGGTTTATCATTGTATTTTTTGTAAGCTAATCAAAAAACCTTGCAAAATAGTTAACGCTAAAATACACTTTCATGTATATGAAAAAATAAATGAATGAAGATTGAAAGTCAGCTCAATAATAATGTTCTTTTGTAACACTCAGATTAGAACATCAGTAATAATTTCTCTGACAGACTCTTGTAAATTAGATGAAGCAAACTACTAGACTATATCCAAAGTACATTATTGCTGCAATCTTTTTTTATTGCTGAGATCTACATAACTACTAATCAACTGGATGAACGGCTGTCTATGAAAGTTCTAGTATTTTACCACAGATGAACAAATGAACTGTTTATAAAGAGAACAATTCATTCCTAGCATTTTACCACAGTTGAACATAAGGAGAACAATTCATTTCCAACATTTTTACCACAGTTGAACAGATGAACTGTCAATGAAGAGAAGAATTCATTGTTAACATTTACCACAGTTGAACAGATGAACTGTCTATAAAGAGAACAATTCATTTCTAGCATTTACCACAGTTGAACAGATGAGCTGTCTATAAAGAGAACAATTCATTTCTAGCATTTACCACAGTTGAACAGATGAACTGTCATTAATGAGAACAAATCATTGCTAGCATTTACTACAGTTATGTTATACAAATGAACTGTTATTCAAGAGAACATAAATCATTTCTAGCATTTTACCACAATTGAACAGATGAACTGTCTATAAAGAGAACAATTCATTTCTAGCATTTTACCACAGTTGAACATAAAGAGAACAATTCATTTCCAACATTTTACCACAGTTGAACAGATGAACTGTCTATTAAGAGAACAATTCATTGCTAGCATTTTACCACAATTGAACAGATGAACTGTCTATTCAGAGAACAATTCATTGCTAGCATTTCCCCACAGTTGACAGATGAACTATCTATTAAGAGAAGAATTCATTGCTAGCACTTTACTATGTTGAAACCAATGATGTGTCAATAAGGATTACAATATCTTTGCTAGCATTTTACCACGGTTGAACAGATATACTCTCTATAAGGGTTACAATATCATTGCTAGAATTTACCATGGTTGAACAGATGAAGTTTTAGAGTGATTACAATATCATTGCTATTATTTACCATGGTTGAACAGATGAAATGTCTATGAGGATTACAATATCATTGCTAGCATTTCATCATGGTTGAACAGATAAACTGCACATCTATATAGAAACAATATCCACGACAGTTGAAAAGATGAATTGTCTATAAAGAGAAGACTATTATTGCTTATAGTGTTTAACCACAGTCAAACTGCTGTAATCAACTGTATGAATTGTCTATAAAGATTCTAGTATTTTATTACAGATGATGATACGCTTTCAGATGTGCTGAAGAATGTCAATAGCAGATGACGAACTTTAATATTAGGATAAAGGTTTAAACAGGACAGTTTAAAGGATTGTAATTTGTACTACATGTTCATAAGACATGATGATGTAAGGAGCTCTCTGAATTGGTTTCAGGATACAACAGCTGCTTTTACCTATTATATAGAATATTTTGACCATATCAACCAATAGTAAAAGAAGATGTCATGAAGCACATTTAATGAAACAATACGGAATATGTTAACTTAGTTCAAAAAACCATACAGAAATAAAAGTATCATCTTAACAATGCCAAAGAAGCAGAAACATTCAAAGACATACTTTAAAACCAGATCAGTATTGACTCATTTGCGGATTGTGAATAACTACAAAGGTGATTGAAAGTCCAAGTGAATAATATATTTAAAGTCACCAGAGACCACACAGTATGTGTAAATCTTAAAACTACCATGATGTTCTTATTTTTGTGTTACATCAGAAAATCATTGTTGAAATTGTTCTTGAACTGTTTTACATTTTGCAAAAATGTAAAACACTAAGTTACATAAATTTATTGTAGCTTAGTGTTGAAAGAAAAAAATTGGGGTTTCTCTTTGTATTCTAAAAATGCACTCTTGATTAAGATTCTAGAGCTTGCATGAGTACAACAAAACCAGTGTAACTCAAACAAAATAACATCAAAGTGTTGGTCAAATGCTACATTGTGGCTAAATTTTATTTTAGTAGTATTGTGTCTGTTTTGTCTACCTTGTTAGTATGCTATATACTCAACATCAAAATAATCACAGTATTTTTACAAATTGGGTATTTTATATAAATCAGGTGTTAAATAATGATTTAACAATATGACAGGCACCAAAGATGTATGGAACATGTGGTCAAGCAAATGCATCACATAAGCTTCACTCAAATGTAAATTTTATAATTCATTTTTTACAGTAAACAAAATGTTGCTTTATGCATTTCTTTTGCTGTCAAGTATATAACTGCAATAAATGTTTGATACTTTAGGCTTAGACAGGGGTGATAGAGTTCAGGATTAATCAGGATTTCCTGATTGAGCACTCATGCATTTTGCATATAAGATCAAGTTTACTATTGCTGTAATTTGTTTTCAGAACCTATCATGATCTTTTAATCAGAAATTTACTATAAGGTAAGCATAAACTGATTGCTTTCTAATGATGTTTTGTTCTTTTAAACATTTATTGGTGATTTCTGAACATTTTTGGCCAAGTTCAGGATTAAAGTGAAAGATTTTCCTGATTGAGAATCTTGGACTGTTACCACCCCTGAGGCTACCACGAAGTTAACTCAAACAGAAGTTGTTAAGAATATGCATGGACACAAAAGATACTCTTGTCTCACTGCAAGATTCTTAAAAGGTCCATAGCTCTAGATAAAATAAACTATCACAGGCAAATCATATGCTAATTTCTCTCTTGATATCAAAGGTTTCCATGAGGTTTCAATGTATTAAACTTGACAAACTTATGGGACTTGATTATTTATTTGAGGAAATCTAAACATATATACTGAGGGAAAAAAGTTTAGCAATATACTTTGAGGATTCACAGTTTAGAAGAAATATGACTTTAAATTTCATAGTGTCATTAATATATGTTGACAAACGTTCACGAGTGCGATGGCATTTACAGTTTGGCATTTCACATAATGTAAAGTCTGATTTTATGCCCCCTTGCTAAAACAGCTTATCTGGCAATAGTGCGAATAGGTTTCGACTAAAAGTTTCACTTTTCTGTCAAATGTTTAGATCCGAAAGCAAGAAAGTGAAAAACGGTTTAAAAATGAATGTTATATTCACCCTTTTCGTACAGTTTTTAGTTGAAAATCGAATTTTACCAAATTACCTCCCTTTTAATTGAATAACGCTTGAAATTAAAATGCTCAGCAGATCAAATCATCACTATGAAGTTGGATTTTGTTTCTTTTGACCACTTGCAGGTAGCCATTAGGTCATTTTCAACCAACTGACATGTCTGCAAACCTGCCAATTAAAAAGATCTAATGCTTCAAAGACCGCCTATGGGAAACCCCATTATAAATAATTGCTAAACTATTTTCCCTCAGTATATTTCTTGAGTTATGGCCCTTGTTTAAGGAAGAGCTCTACTCTTTCTAGACAACCATATGATTCAGTGTTCACAAACACAGTTTCTACTTTTAGTTATTGTATAACTTTTTCAGTGTTCTAACTGCAACATTATAACAAACTTTGTCCTATTTTATATAAATTTTGTCCTTTTTAAATGTAAATAAAAAGGGATTCTTTTAAATTCTTTTTGTTCGTCTTTTATATCCACCCTAGAGGCCAGCAGCCAAGAAAAACAGCTGCTATTGAGTACAAATTATCAAATGCCTGAGTTTGTATACCTAAAAATTGTTTAAACAGTCCTGATCTTAAGATGTTTAAGATGTCTGCCATGCTTACAAAACTTGGTATACTTGACCTTAAACTCCACATCATTTGGTATAATCCTGAAAGGTTGACCTTCAATTTCTCTACTATTAGTCAATTAGCGGACCTCAATGCTTATAACTGCAAATCTAAATATATTTTATTTTTCTGATCCTGTTGAAACTTAAGTCAATTGAGTTGTTTTGATCTGTAAAAGTTGAGTAAGTATAAATACATTCTCTATATCAATGAAAAAGCAGGTAATATTGTTTAATGATCAGATGATAATTCATTAAGCAGTTAGGAGATCCATATTGCTAACTTGCATGGACACATCACTATTTTCCCCGTTTTTGGTGTTTTGATTATGGTTTACCTATAGCTTTTTGCTACCTCAATCAATTCTTAGATTCTATATAAGAAAATGTTTGGTTCAAAGTAGCACAGTGCCAATTGGAACATCCGTTAGATGAGACATGGTAAAAATGAATATGTGGTCTAGGTAGCATGACAAATAAGGCTTTCAGGCCCATATCAGGTCAAATATTTAAAAAAAATCCCCAGAACCAAAAAAGTAAGTGAGAATATGACCTGGAAATGCAATACAATCACACAGTGCAGACCAACCCACGTTAGTTTGAGGAACAGACACAGAACATTATGGGCCACATGACATCAAAAGGCAATTAAAGTAAAGCAACCAGCTCTAATGATTGCGAACCTAGAAACCACACTTAAAGTATACACAACAAAACAAGAACCAAGCACAAAGCCCTCACAAAACAATGTGCACAACATAATTTCAACCACTCTGGGCTTTGGTATATAGAATTGTGGATGTAGGCTCTACAATGTATATTTGACTAGTGTTCATAGCTTGATTTTAATCTACTTTATGACAAATTATTTATAGGTGCGACAAACCTTGAAAAGAAGATTTTTGAGAAAGTTTGCAGCCAAATTCATTGTACTTTATTGATACATTTAAGCTAATGGAACAGTTACCTTAAGAACATGATTGACCTTTGACCTTTCATCCAAGGCAGCTCTTATTGGATTGCAAACACATTTTATAGAAATCAGGCAGCCAATAGTGAAAAAGACTGCAAGTTGAATGCTTTAGATTAGATAACAATCATATGACTATATTGTCCTTGCCACCAAAATATTTTCCATGCCATACTAAGTAAATACTATTCACAAATCTTTATTTCTAAAACTATAAAATGGGCCCATCACCTACTTGCGAGAAATGTTAAGCCTTATATAAATGAGACAATGGTTTTATATAAGTAGCAAATGTCAAGCAGACCTTTGACTTTTTGTACAGGGCCATACATTTGGACTGCCACATACATATCTTAACATCTATTTCTCTTAATGAGCTGTTTGAATTCAAATTTCATAAGGCGTATTCACTAGATTGTTTTAGGTCACTTCACTAAAGGGGCCACTATCCCCATATATGGTAACACAAATTATGTTTCAAATTATAAGTTGACCATGACCTATTTTAACATTATTAAGGAGATCAGGTGAGCGCTTCAGGACCTTCAGGTCCTCTAGTTACATGTAATTCTGAGAGAAGGGTTGCTCCCAACGGATAACCTTTTTAAGAACATATTCTTTCCGTCCTTGCAGTCTTGTACACGTTTTCAATAATAGCTCTTGCATCGTCGCTGTATCTCCATACAAGCTTCGCCATTTTACTGAGTGAAGTGGCGTTGCTTGTGCATAATACATTAAAACATGTTTTTTTCTGCAAACATGTAAATCACAAAAAATTACCTGCATCTTTGCGAAAGCGAAAAAATAAAAAAATAAAAAAGTTTTTTATGGGGCTCGAACCCTCAACCTTGTTATCAGATTCTTTGAGTACAACCGTTTTACTAGCTGCGCCATCGAATCGCTTGTAACAATTCTCTTGTAAATAGGAATAACTGCATGACATAACGCTGTAACACCCCTATTTTATTTTAGCTTATAAAGAAATTGCTCTCTGTTGGATTCCTAGTCATATAGGTATCCAAGGGAATGAGATGGTAGATAAGCAAGCAAAAACATCGCTTTCATTAGAACCAACTTCTTTTAAAATTCCATTTTCCAATTTTAAGCCATCTATCAATAAATATATCTTGGAAGAATGGCAAACTTCATGGAATAACAGCATTGGTAATAAACTTCTTGACATCAAACCAACTATTGGTGAATATCAATCAGTTGTTCGAAACATTAGGAGAGAAGAAGTAGTTTTAGCTCGACTCCGCTTAGGTCATACAAGAGTCACTCATTCATACTTACTACAAGGTGAAGAGCTGCCACAATGTGTTGGTTGCGACGCACCATTCACTGTACGTCACTTCCTTTTGGAGTGTGGCGATTTTGCACAAGTAAGAAATAATTGCTTCCATGTTGATAACATGAAAGAATTATTTCAAGATATACATATTGATAGTATTATGACATTTTTAAGACAAATAAATCTTTTTAACAAAATCTAATTGCTATTTTTAAAATCATGTTTTGTTTTACATTTGTATCAGACCATAATACAGATTTTTTAATGTTATATTCTGTTCAGTTAGAGAACATGTACAGTTATCTGAATAGCTCTTTGAAACTGTCAGATATTGTACGTGGTCTCTCCTGTCAACAATCGTATTTCAACTAATTATCATTATACAATCTCATCAACATCATTCCTTTTATTTTATCTTATAAATTTTTACTCTTTCCATCTTCATCATGTTTAGTTTAATACCGTCTGACGCTAATGACCCACAAGGGTTGATGCGTCGTTAAGAACCAAACAAACAAACAAACCCCTATTTTATGGTGCAGTTCATTATTGTTAGTGCAGTCACGCCCTGATGCTTTTAAGGCTATTATAGTGTTTTTTTTATAGCAATTGTATACAAAGTATTACGTCACTGTCACTCTTTGTTGGCACGACAGTATTTGCTTGCATTTGTTTTGTTGTCTTCTGCTGATTTTTTTTTCAAAATTAACTGTCCTGCACAGAAGTTATAAAACTTATTAAGGCTCAACTCAATATACCGACGTAACCATGCTATTTCAACTTCTCATAAAATCTAAAAGGTAACATTTAAAGATATTTCTTGCTAAAATAGTACATGTATATTTATCCTTTTGATAGCTGTTTCAGGGACCAAGCTGGCCCAGAATTTTAGGGAGAAGTGACTTCTCCCTGCAGGAAAATTAGGGAGAAGTGTCAGTCAGATAGGGAGAAGTTATAGCGCAAAATTACGGCATTTTCTGTCAATTTAGAAGCAAATTAGCCATTACACATACTATTGCCATTTAATGGAAGGAGAAACACGATTCAGTGGTAGTAGATTAACTGATAATGTCACCACAGCTTGCATTTGTGTGGTGACAGAATGAAAATGAGTCTCCCTAAAAAAAATTTTTTTTTTGAGACTCCCACTTCTCCCTGGCTCCCATTTAGGGCGAAATGTCGGCCCCTAGGGCGACTATTTCGCCCTAGTCGCCCCCTAGTTTGATCCATGTGTTTAAAATGTCAATAGTTACAATTTTTGGCATTTTAACATTTATTAGTTTGATGGATTTTATGCTCCGACGAGTTGACTGGAAAAAAAAGTTTATAACAAAGTCCAGAAAAATAATCAGTGTCAAAGTGTTTGGATCCACATCCGGATGGATTTCAGTCAGACTCAGCCCTGATCCAGTTCTAAACTGTTTGAAAATATTAGTAACATTTTCTTGCTGGGGAAACTTCTGTCATCTGCTGATACATGTACTTGTAACTTCATGTAGTTGGCCATCCAGAGCCTGAAAATAAAATTCTGTTGGCATTTTTGAGTACATTTTGGCATCCATGCTCAAAGTGTATCTTGATAAGTTTTAAGAAGGATAGGGGTGGATGCCAAGTCTGGAAATGCCCCAAAGTCCCAGAATTAGGTCAAAGGTCAACTGAGTGCAAATTCTTGTATATACGTCAGATTTTAGCGTTTTTATCAATTAGCTATCCAAAGTTATGGTTCAAAGTAATGCAAAATCTCTTTTGGATACTACAGCCATGATATATAAACAAACAGCATCATCAAGGCATGATAGGTGTTTGGATGAAAGGTCATTTAGGTGCAAAATCGGTGAAAATTGTAGCAATATTATATTTATTTAGGGGCAAAATTTAAATTTTAAGTTCCCTTCTATCCCAATGGAAGAATTTTTTATTGCTATCCTGCTAGGTGTGTGTCAATCATGTTTGGAAAGCAATGATTTCCCAAGTTTCCCGCGGTAAAATATTGATAATAGGCATGTAAAGTACGTTACTGTATAAAATCAATTAAAATGTGAATACAACTAAGAATAACCATTTCATTTTAAAGGAATATTTTTTTGGCTTAATGGTTTGTATGAGTACGTCATTTTATGCAATTATCTATCCTTTTATACATAAGATGTGTTTAGTTGTTACTTGTTACCTACGTTACATTTTACCATCTGAAATCGAGTCATTTCTCAAAGGTATACGTTTCTAGCTACAGCTTTCATGAAGGACTTGGCCATGATCTCATGCTTATAGGACTAAAATATATTTTTTTCTCATTTCACACACTTGTTGTGTTTGTTCCCATCTATGAGTAATTGTAAAACACTTTTTACAAGGCCACTACCTATTAATTGCATATGCTAAGCATAGCTTCACGAAAACACAAAGACCAAGCCTCCTTTCATAAAGCATCAGGCATGCTGAAACCATGATAGAATATGGTAAATACCATATACTGGAAAGAATATATCCTCACATTGGTCTTCACATTGGCCTGTTAGCAGATGGTAACATACATAACATAAAGCTAATATACAGGTACATTTCTAATAATGACCATCCAGTGAAAACATTGTTAACTTTTTGTAGGGTGTATCATGGTAATAGCCCTGACATTTAGGGTAATCCTCCATATAACTTTAAACATTTAGTTGTAGGGGTGTCGTTTCATTTGCACATATTATTGAAATGATGTGGATTCAAAAGCAGCATTTCTTTGAACTCAGGATGCTAGTGTAAACGCATTCATTCAAATATAGAAGCAGAATATAGATATGATATTAAAGGTAACTTCTAATTTTAAGATACCATAAAATATATATCTATGTCTTTCACAGCGCAACTTTTTATACATTGTAATTGTTTCAGTGTCAATAAATTCAATTCTAAGTATCATTATTAAACATATTTTCCTTATTATTTTTTTGCAATTGTGATAGTGAACAAATGATAGGAGGCGATTGGCATGTGCTTCTTTATGTTATTCTTTTTAACTGTAAAATGAAAATGCAAGTTTTATTCCAAATTAAATTTCCCCAAAACAGATGTCTGGTGACTTCTTGGGAACACAGGCATTCATCATATTGGAGTACCTGATGATTTGATTGTGTTCATAGTTTTCAATCAGTTTGGTGTCATTTCTTAGTATTTAGAGTAAATGTGTCCTGAAATGGTTATCTAATATGTACATTTACTAGCATGATCCATTGGTTTAACATCTCAGATTTGCTTGATGTATATAAGATCCTAAGGTAGTTAACTCGCCTGTTTTAGTGTAGAATCTATCTGTTAACCATGACAATTTGCTAAGACAGGGATTGATTCCATATAGGGTAGATGACTTACATTAATGAATATATCTACTGCTCGTAGATACAAGTGCAATATATCAGA
Source organism: Loripinus fragilis (assembly GCA_964019695.1). Taxonomy (NCBI): domain Eukaryota; kingdom Metazoa; phylum Mollusca; class Bivalvia; order Lucinida; family Lucinidae; genus Loripinus; species Loripinus fragilis. The sequence goes on from OZ026528.1 coordinate 8,013,224, forward strand.
TTGGATAGCATTTGTAACTGGTAACATACTCGAAATGGGTATTTTTGATATGACATTACTCTTGGAACAAACTGAACTACTTTCCTTTCACTATATACAAGACAGTCTTCAAACAGTGTAAGTCTTCACAAATATCTGCAAGGATATAGGTACAAGAGTGAGCAAGTTTATGCTTAAAATGCTTTCTGCAAGCTGTTGTCAGCAATATTGTTCACATTTTCGATGGTTTTGCATATATAATTAAGACTATCACAATAAGCCTCATTTAGTAAACCTTTTAAAACCAACAAACAGACCATAACTCACTTTTCATAGGACATATATAAAACATGTACTAGGGTTACAAATAGCTCAACAAAATCAAAAAGTGCATAAATAAAACTAAAAAAAACTACCTTGTGAATAAGAAAAGCAAAGAAATCAGCTGCATGTGACACTACTTTTTCAACATTCAGTTTAAACTGTGAGTTTCAGAGATGCAAACCCTACTAGTGAATTTTGGGAGTCATGCTTTTGTTTTATGCTTAAGAATAAAACAGTTAACTGATCTTTAAAATAAAGTATCACTAAGGTTCAAATGATTTGTTGTTTATGTTACATATGTTCAGATGTTTTACAAGACTGCTACATGGCTCAGGTAACCTTACCCCAACCAACCTTAGTCTAAGATAATTAACAAGCAGAATAGTTTCTATCCGAATTGCTGTATAATATAATAAGATAATCATCATTACAATATGATATGAAATCTAGTTCAACAAAACATAGAAGATTTGAAAGGGGACAGATGATAAATTAATTTTATAATGTAATAGTCAACAGTGAAAAGTGATTGTATGTTTATCGTTATGTACCATTGGTAGAAATCTGAAAACTGCAATATGAAGTAAAACCAGGAAATGCCCTATGCACATATTGCAGACTATCCCATAGCACTTTTTAAATAAAGTCTTATATAGAATAAAATGTGTGTAGTATATGTAAGCGAATTGTGGAGAGCAGACCCAAATCTTATATGAGCCTAACAAAAAATTACTACCTTAATCCATTTATGTAGACACCTTTTGTTACCTACGTTACCTCATTAATATATGTGCAGCAACTTAAGATCCATTATTGTGAATATAGTTATAATTTGATTTCATTATGAAAGATATTTTGCCAATTCCAATGCAATGTAAATTTTAAAAAAAAGAATCTGTAAGCAGCTATGTGTTACATGCTGGAGCCAGTACAAATTACATAATAATTAGCGTATTTAAATGTTTACATGATTTCACTTCATTGCTAGTTAAAGGTTATAAACAACTTCATATATGTGAAAATGAACATTTTAAAATACAATATAGATCAATATCATGTATATTTCAGGTCAGGTATCATGGTTTATTCTAATACATGCAATTTGTAAAGTCATTATCTGCAATTTAGTATAAAATGTAACATAAGTATCGCTGACCAAGCAGAAATACATATCACAGATGTATGCAATTGATTTTTATGTCTATTTTAAACATTTAATGCTTAAACTGTTTTACTAATACTGTTAAAATAAATCAACACTAGCCTTGTACTGTGTGTACTGTTATTTTCAATGCCAGCAGGGTAACGTTGATTACTGGTGATTTATAGAAAAAGATCAAAGAAAAAGTTATTAAGGTATGGGTTTCAAATACCCTAAGACATGTCCAAAACTGAAAAAAGGTTTTACTTTCTGAGAGGAGCAGCAAACTCTCAAAGTAGCCCATATTTCTCAGTTTAGCCCAATTGAGGGAGAATTTCCGCAAGAATTGCACAAAACTTACGGTGTTTGTCTTTGTAAAATCCATAAAAGGATGCTTCCAAAGGGGTTTCTTTAATGATAAAATTGTTAAGTTAAGCCTTCTGAAAGACTTCTACCCTTTTTAGAGTTTAATAAGCATTGTGTTGTTGGACCAGAGAAAAAAGAAATACAGTTTGTAAAAATGCTCCGATTATTGCACTTGAAGACCTTTGACCCCATTTTAAAGTCGACATATGAACATTTAGTTATAAAAGATATTTTCTCAATGTTTTTCAGACTTATAACTATAAGCATACAAAATTTGGCTTGAAATGAAATATGTTGACATATAAAAAGATAAAGTTGTTTTACAGAAGTACATATTTTCTCATTTTTTCACTCAATGACCTTTGACCTAATTTCTGGCCTTCATATGCAAATTCAGACTTGGCATCCACCCCTATGGCTTTGTACACATGCTAAATATTATTTTTAAAGTGGTCTAACAAATGTACTCAAAAATGCCAACAAAACCAAAAATATGCATATTTTTTTTGATTCGGATTGCCAACTAATGAACTTACAAGTATAATCAGCAGGTGACAAAAGTTGACGCTAGCAAGAAAATAGTTAAATTGTTGGTGTAATGAAATAATACTGGCTTGACAGTATAAGTTGGTGTGGCATATTGATTTAGTTTGTAGGACAATGGTTAATTCCTATTTAATTTGCAGATGACAGGGGCAGCCACTCTCCCAAGGTTTAATTCCCTCCCTTGGTCTACGGGAACTTGGAATGACTGTGTGAAATCCTCAAAGTCTGCACTGAGATGGGACATCAAAAACTCCATGAAGTCTTAGGTAATATGAAACTGACAACCATTCAAGACTTACAAATTTATGAGCTAATTAATGTGACATGTAAATTTGATTAAAACATGGAGAATTATTTGGTTATTTCTTCATGGCAAAGCTACTTATTTGTTTTTTCAACAAAGAAATGAGTGGTCATTTGTATAAATGTTTTGGAAAGTACACTATTTTCAAACATTTATTGAGGAACGGTTTAGAAATTGCAGGTCTGTCTATTTTTCTATATCAGGGTTCAATCTAGGCCCTGACAGTAGGGAGAAATGACTTCTCCCTCCAAAGTGACTTCTCCCTCAGGACAGGAAAATTAGGGAGAAGTGACAGTAAGATAGGGAGAACTTACGACATTTTTTGTCAGTTTAGGAGCAAATTAGCCATTGCACATACTATTGCCATTAAACGGAAGGAAAAATATAATGCAGTGGAATAAATTGTCACCACAGCTTGCGTTTGTGTGGTGAATGAACAAAAATGAGACTCCCTTTAAAAGCGGTTTTTAGGGAGACTCCCACTTCTCCCTGGGTCCCATTTAGAGCAAAATTTCGGCCCTAGGGCGACTATTTCTCCCTAGTTGCCACCCAGCTTATTGCCTGTATATACAGTGCAGTCTCAGATTTTCTTTGTAGCATTCCCCATTAAAACACGGATTTGGGTATAACATGGTAATCATGGTTATATTATGGCCCCCAAATTTATCAACCAAGGAATTTTACAAGTGAATAGCAGGAAAATGCCCATTTTATGTTCCTTTTTTCATGTAACACCTTTGTAAAATTGTCCCTTTATAAAACTCATCACTTATAACATGGTTCATTAATTACTAGGACCCCAAACATAGCGTTCAGTATATCCCCCGCAACATTATGTTCCTCCTTAAATTCACTCAAAGCCTCATAATTGACATCGTCTACATTTTCTCTAAGTCTGTACTTTTTGGAGCAGCTGGGTTCAATCAAATACTGTAAATCATAATCTGAATAAAATGAGTTTTTTTTGTGTTATTTCAAATGATTAATTTATCTCCCGCTCTTGTCACGCTTAGGGAAGTCTGTTACCACACAAAGTGGTTCTGGACGACAGTATGTTGGTTCTAGACGACAATATGTTACAGGTTCCTGACGAAATAAAGAGTTATGTAGTGAACGTGTAATGTGTTTAGAAGCCTTGACGCATACTAAACCGCAATAATCTTATTTTGTCGTTGTATATTTGTTCAGGATACATATCAAAGCTTAATTAATCATGTAGCAAGGCAAATTTATCCCGTTTACGCTTACCTGATACAATTATTGCTCCTGAAACTGTATTTTACTACATATGCCCGCATATGCTTATTTTGTGCAATCACTTTCGTTTTCTTTGTAATTTTTATGACTTGGTATGATGAGGCATTGCATTGTCCATCACATAAGCGAAATACGTTTTCTCTTGTAAATCAGCTTACTTTAGACAAACATGTTTATAAAACCAAACTGCAGCTACCTCAGTCATTTTATAATGTTACAGGTGTGTAACGACTTCAAAAAGTTTGTTACAGGTTAATGTCGACAGCGTTACAGGTAGAGACGACAGTCTCATGGATTCTCTGGATTTCTGTTATACGAAATATCTTCTATTTTGGGTGATGGTGAAATGCCCTTTAATATTTTCGCTAATGAGGGACTTGCTGAAGAAGTCTTTGAACGTACTGAGAATGTGTACAGTGGTTTGATCATTTGTGAAATCCTAACTATCCTGGTCTAAAGGACCTCTGACAGTGGTAATTTATTCACAGTGCCTATATGTTTGGAAAAAATCAAAGTTGGTCAAATGTTTTCATCTATATATAAAGTCTCGATGTAAGTCTCTATTACAATGGATATAGCTTTATTTTTGTGCTAAACTGGTCATTTTTTGCATTAAATATATTGGAAAATAGAAAACTAATTTAGCACCATTCCTCCCTAACCTGATACAATGTATATAGGTTATCATGTGTACTCTTTTAAAACTCTTTTCTTCAAATATAAAAGTTTATAATTAGTACGAGTAAGTTTCCTTTACATAGCTCCTTAGTCCTGAAATATATCAGCCTTCAGCATATTTGTCTTAGATTATGAAAATTGGCCTTTTAACGCTATTAACTTCTGTTGTTAGATGATTTTGTACATACACTTACAGATACGAAGCTACATGGCCCCTGAATAGGTGTACTGTATGCATGGATGAATTGTTATGGTACATTGCTGCATAAAATTACACCAGGTATATATATATTGTCATCAAGGTAGAACATACTTAATTTGCACAGAACAAACAACACCACCACCAACAACAACAACAACAACAGCAGCAGCAACAAACATATTAACGATTTTGACTTTAAAAGGCTTCCAAATGTGACTTTAATTGGGTATTAATGTTTTACTATCCTTACGAATGACAAATAAAAGAATACTAGTTTAATTATGCATCCCCACCCGATTGATATCATCTCCTGTATTGTCACAGGGATATATCTATCTGATTATAACATATTCTCGTTCATAGTGCGTCAAACTTCTTATTTAAAAGGATACCAGTGATACTTTATACATAGGGAAGCTTTGGTCAGGATTGACAACATGCTATTGAACAATAAGTGTGAAATGCATTGACCTAGTCGCAGGAAAATCTTATTATGTTGCATGCGAATGTCCTATGCTGACAGGCTCCAAACATTTTTGGCACTGACAAAATGCAGGCCTGATCTTGGTCCAAACAATCACCTACAGTTACTGAAATACCTGATAAATCCAGTTGGAATTCGCAGAATCAAAAGCTATATTACACTTAATGTTGCGGCCCTGTATTTTGAAGACTCGGGCCTTGTAGTTGACCAGCGTTGAATAGGTTTCAGGGCAGTATTTTCATCTGCTCAAGATTGAAAATTGCCGTCTCTAACCTGTTACAGAAAATATGACATCGTCTATTACCTGTTACACAGTCGTCTCTAAACAGTAACATTTGCAAAAAATGAAATCTGAGGTTTTCAGTTTTCTTTAGAGAAGAACATGTTAAAATTGCTTGAAAAGTCGTGTGGATTATATTGTTAGACAATTTATGCTAATTCTATTACTGAAATGCAAGTAATTGACCAATAATTACGTATTTCTGAAAGTTCTATTCCGGACCATACTGTTACGATTTAACTACAAATATCTACGAAGCTTGTCTTTGTAATGCCAATCTAACAAACATTTAAATGATTGTAATGATCAAAACAAGCAAATAACACTATATTATCATTTTCTGCGACTAGTTTGCATGTTACCCCTTTCAACTGTCGTCCAAAACCAAAAATCTGTCGTCTAAAAACTGTAATTTGTCGTCCAGCATAAGAACACAGTCGTCATGAACCAGTAATGCATTGTCGTCCAGAACCACCTTGTGTTGTAACAGACATCACTAAGCGTGCTTGTTCAAGATTTTAGACATTCACTGTATTACTTTATGGCGAACCTACTTACAAATATGCCCAATATTTTTCAACAAAAATGAATACAATTAATTATGTAACTTGTGTTTTGGTAAGTGAGTTATTTCTTAGGATAAGTGTGAAAATGTCTTGCATATCATTTTTTGAATATTTTGGTATTTTCAGTGTAAAAGACTGACTGAAGTTGGAGAGGAGTGTGTCATTATTACTGTCAACGTCACCAATGGTTGGGTAGGTCACATTGGCTCAACTAAAGGAGATGAATATATAGAGGATAGGCCCCAGATTCCATGGGACTTCCTGCAATACTGTCGAGGTAAGCTATTTTAGAGCTAGATAACCTGTCAACTGTCATAATAGATGAATATATAGATAAGATAAAGGGAGTGCAGTGGTAGAGTGCTTGACTCGAGACTGAGGGGTTGCAGTTTCGAGCCTCACCGGTGTCACTAATAATACTATGTTGTGTCCTTGAGCAAGACACATTAATCCAAGTACTGGATCAACCCAGGAAGACCCGTCCCAATATAAATGAAAAATTGTTGGCTGGGATGTAAAGAATCAAATCAAACAAACAAATAGATAAGGTAAGGTTGCATATTTGAAAATTATTTTTCTTATTTCTCAACCAAACCATAATACATTGTGGGTAATCAAAAGATTGAAAAGAACCCTCTTAATGCGATGGTTTCTTTTTAAAACGCATGTTTTAAACTGACAGAAAAGTTAATAATTTAAATTAACTAATTTACATACACACACTGGTAAATGTATATGTCGCTTTGCCGGTATTTATGCGTATTGCCAGTACTTCATAGAACGGATGTGGTAGGTATTATCATTTTTGTCGGTGTTTACACTATATTATGTCAAAGGGACTATAGACTTCAATCTTTTTTAAGTATTCAGTATGTGTATAGCGATTTATGTAAGCATTTAGTAATAGATTCGAGTACTGATCGAATACCTATCATCCGGATTGGTACTGGAATCTATTCCGAAATGCTTGCATTAATGGCCATGTGCATGCCGACTACTTAAAAATGATCCAATTCTATATGGCATGTTTTACTATATAGTATTATCACCAATATCTATCACATCCGGTCTATGAAGTACCGGCAATATGCATAAATACCAGCAAATCGACGTATACATTTACCAGTGTGATGCATGTACATGTAGTTTCAGATAAACACAAAAATAAGACCTTAGTGTAAAACTGTGAAGGTTTTGTTATTCATTGTTATGAACATCTGTTTTGAGTGCTCTAAAGAACCATCTCATTGAGATGGTTCTTTTGAGCCCCCATAACATATGTTTTGGTTGAGAAATAAGGAAATTGAAGATAGGCCCCAGATTCCATGGGACTCCCTGCAATACTGTCAAGGTTTGTCATATACATGGGTTCAGGTAAATGAAAAAATAAGACGTACATGTAAAATTGCTATAAATATTTTTCTTATCCATCAGCTTTAACATTTGTTTTTGAACATCCGCAACTTTATGTTTTGATTTTTGATTAGGCTTGGATAAACAAAATCTTTGAGCATAAAATTGTTAATATTGTTTTACCCATCAGTTTAAAAGTTTTGGGCTTTTGGAACCTCTGTATTATAAGAGTTACAGCCTTGAAATTGGGTAAGAGGATAAGATACGATAAGTGGGCTGGTAACCTGATTATATTTGATGAAAATCTGAAAAAACAAAAACATTACAGGGTTTAAGGCCCTTATCTGAGTAATGATATCAAGAAGCGTTAAATTTTCAGTCCTTTCATAATCATCAGTTTTAACGTATGGTTTGGGAGCTCAAAAGAACCGTCTCATTGAGACATTTCCTTTGAGAACCCACAACAGATGTTTTGGTTGAGAAATAAGAAAATTCATTTTTAATTACACACTCTTATCTAGAGGCCTGATTTTGTGTTACTATAGCAATGGTAAATAGAGAATACTAGGTGCAGTGATGTGCCTAGGTCAAGATTTCTGGGGGACACCAGTGTCCTCCTACCTGAATTTCAGAGGGACATTTGCAAATTTTTGGGACACACCAATTCCATCTGATTTTTACCTGTAAATTTGAAAACAGTTTTCGGGAAATTTCTGTTCATTTTTATTTACATTTGAGCTCGATATCTAAAGTTTTGGCTCAAGAAGGGGTGCAGATTACAGTGAAGTAGTTTCTACATTGCCATAGTTTTGAATTCCCCAGCAAATATTCTATTTCTACATTAAAATAATTTTTTTAGCCTTCATCTGAATAAAATTTGAATTTTCAGCCATTGTTGATGTATTGGACTGCTTGAAAAGTCCATATCCAATGCAACATTTATCTTCAGAAAATAAGTGCACAGTCTAAATTACTTCCCTTTACTGGGTTATGCTAAATACGGAAACAAGGTTTAAATAGCGAAAATCAGCGGATTTTTGGATGGCGCACCCGTAGGCCCACACTGGGTTCATTTTTAAGGGACATCGACGGTAAAATGGCGGGAATCGCGCATGCCGTGCTCTAGGCACAACACTGTAGGTGAGTGTCTTTTGATATCAAGTTTACCAGGCAAGGCTTTGAGAAGGCTTGTTGACATCGCGAGGCTTGCCGATCCATTCAACATGCATTCTCCAAGCCGAGCCTGGTAAAGTTGATATCAAAAGACACGAACCTGGTATACTATTTATTAGTTTACCCACTGTTTCACTCTTCAAACGTAGTTTTCGACTTTTGTATTGATTCAGCGTCATTTACAATGTCATTCATAGAAGTGCAACGTCATTATGACCTGATAAATTCACGTGCCCTGAGATAGACGTTAGAAATTAGTGAAAAGCTAGTTTGGGGGGCATCCGAAAAAAGAAATAGGTCCTCTTATCTGAATCCAGTGTTTTCCCCCAATTTATTTCAGATTAACGAGTATTTCGAAAACTCCATAGTGAAGATGATGAAAACTCAGAGTTTGAGTTTTTACTGTATATCCATGTATTTTCTACTTAGAATCAAGTCCTAGCAATGCAAGTTCAGATGTTGAAGAGGACAGTGACACTTATAGTGAAGATGATGAAAACTCAGAGTTTGAGTCTTTACTGTATATCCATGTATTTTCTACTTAGAATCAAGTCCTAGCAATGCAAGTTCAGATGTTGAAGAGGATAGTGACACTTATAGTGAAGATGATGAAAACTCAGAGAACACAGAGAGTGCAGAAAGTGAGGATGAAGAATCAGACCATGGTGCAAAAGTCAGGGAACCAGACAAACCTCCACAATCTAACCAATCAGAAGAAGGCCAGAGGTCAGGTGACACTGAGAAGGCTGTATATAAAAGCAAGGGAACAGATGGTAGTTTGACTGTTGGTGAAGAAAGCCAGGCTGGTGCTGATGTTGAGATGAATGTAGAGGCGAGTGAGACACAGACTCTAGTTGAATCAGATGAGATTGACATAAAGGAAGAAAAAATGTCAGGTATTTAACTCTGCTTGCTGGGTAATTTTTAATGACTTTGCTATCTCCTGTCGACTTTTTTCAAAGTTAAATTTCCAAAAAAAGTTTTTCAGGAACATTATCAGAGTGTCAAATGGTTTGGACCCAGACCAAGACCAACATTCTGTCTGTCCTGATCTGGGTCCAAACTGTTTGTAAATGTCATCAGCAGATTAAAAGCTTCACTCATAGGTTTAGATAAGCAAAAATTTTCAGCGTAAAACTGTAAATATTCTCTTACCCATAATTTTTAGCATATGTTTTGGGTGCTCAAAATAACAGTCTCATAGAGATGGTTCTTTTGAGTACCCACAATGCATGTTTTGGTTGAGAAATAAGAAAATTATTTTTCTGATACTCACTTTTAACTAAAGGCCTGTTCACTGCTAACAGGCAAAGAGTTTACTCGTATTTGCCAAGCTGACGTTCTTACCTTACTGAAGGAGAACAGTTGCCCAGTGGTAGCTTAATACTGGTTGAACCCAGGAAGACCCTGTCCCTATATGACTGAAAACTTGTTGACTGGAATGTAAAGAATCAAAACAAAACAATCTTTTACTATTTAAGAGGAGATGCTTGCTTTCCCTCTGCAATATATTGTTTGTGAGTTGTTGTTTTTTTTGCACTGGAAAATTAAGCCATACCACTTTATAAACACATAATTGCATATGTCAAATTCAGCGAATTGAGATGAAAGTAGACTGATTACAACAAAGTTAGGGAAAGTAACTGAGGTTTGCTGTTGTCTTATCCAAACACATTGAGTGGATAGATCCAATATCTTTCGCAAATACGACGTCTGGTTGTGGACCTGTCGTCTTCAGGATCCGTTGGGAGTATTTGTATGATTTGGAATATCATGTTTTCAAATGGATGGCCAGGTTCATTGAAATGTATGAATACTGGTGTTTCTCTTTTGACATGTGTATCCCGTATGTGCTCCGCCATTCTGAATTTGAATTCCCTTTTGGTTTCTCCTACATACTGTTTGGCACAGTTCGTGCATGTGATGAGATAGACCAGGTTTCTGGTTGTGCAGTGGCCACGTAGTTTTGTGGCGTACCTGTAACCAGTGTATGTGCAAGTGAAATATTTTGATTTGTTCATTCTGGGGCAGTATCGTCAATTTGCTTTTTTTGCAATCTTCGATAGGGTTAAGGTAGGTTTTCCCAGTCTTTCCAGAATGCGTGCTAGTAAACTCTGTCCTGATTAGTTGGTTCGAGATTTTTTGACCTACCATGTTGGCCAGTAATGGCGGTGACCGAAACAGTTCTTGATTGTTGATCTGTATTATGGGTCATATTTTGTATATGACTCTCGAGAGGGGTATGATGCCCTTATTGTAGGTGAGTACGAGTTGTATTCTGTCCGTTGTTTCGATGGTTGTGGGGGTGGTTTGAGGAGGGATTTGCGGTCCTGTGCACGTGCTTTTTGGAGGTTTTCCATGATTACGTGCTTTGGGTAATTCCTTTCATAGAAGGTCACCAAGTTGGACGCATGTTTCTCAAAGTCGGCTGTCCGTGTGCAAATTCGCTTCAATCTCAAAAATTGGCTGTATGGGCCCGAGATTTTGAGTTTGTCTGGGTGGTTAGAGGTGCAATGTAAATAACAGTGTTTGTCTGTGGGTTTTGAGAAGAGGTCAAACAAGATGTGCTCATCCTCAGTTCTGATGACAAGGGTGTCTAAAAGCGGGATGGCTCGGGAGCCTGTGCCGCTTTTGGGAGCCGTTTTTAGAGCCACCGCCTGGAGGTGGCTCCTGGAGCCGCCACAATGTGGAGGCTCCAGGAGCCGCTCCCAGGGAGCCTGGAGCCGTTTTTGGAGCCGTTTTTCATGACTATATAAAGCGCATTTGAATGTTTTTCAAACATTCACGGATTCGAAGCCAAAGAATCCAGTTCAACACAGGAACCCCTGAAGAGTCTTACCATAGATGAAACCTAGGTCGGGTTAGCGCATCATCATGGACCAGACCACGGAGCAGCAAGAGGACGGCCACCCCTCGCAGACTTTACAGTCACTTTCCTCTCTGATTACAACAAAGTGTTCATTTTTGACAATGTTTATCCATTAATTAATGATTAATTGTCTTGTTAGATTAACACAGTTTGATAAGATGCCTAATGTACCAGGGAGTCAGTATGCATGGATTATCTAATTTGTTTAAATAGAATTGTGAGTACATGCGTTTCACACACAAGCCCAGTAGCAGATACTTGAGTAAATATACTACAATCTTGAGTGCATGTACAATCTCCATTTTGTTGGTTCTGATCTGTGTTAAACTGATTTGAAAACTTTTCAGCAGATGACAGTTGCAGTTATAAGGAGTTAAAACAGGCTTAACCTGTCTCCCGCTTACAATATGCAACAGCCCTTCGGTTAACCCTTTGTATTCAGGAAACCTCTAAACGAGTACTTTTGCAAACAATGAAGACCCAGATGAAATGCAACATTATACTACTTTTCATCAGGGTCTATACTATTTCTAAAGATAAAAAAGATCTTCAGACAAAATAATACAATATTTTTTATTGTTTAACCTGACACCTCTAGATATGTACAATGGACTATGCCAAGTTCATTGTATCAAACCAGAAGGAAGAATCCATTAGTAAACAAAGGGTTAAATAGTACAATGAAGGTATACATAGCTTTTGTGTATGAATATTAGTGTGAAATAAAGGAAAATACTACCCAACCCCCTATAATGAAAGACAATGGAATAGTTTTTGCTACCTGCACAAACTAGAACTTTATTGGCACATGGGGTAGTGACATAATGTAACACTACTATGACGTCACCAGTCGGTCAATAGTTTTGACTATACTACCCTGGTGATGTCACCCATGCAAACATAATGGGAAATCTAGGTGGTTTAGTTTTGACTATACCATGGCCGATGACGTCAAACCTCATGAGAGTGATGTAGAACCTCACGAGCTTGTCCGTGTCATGCACCAATTAAGCTAGTAATTTCTAGCAAATCGTTGTCTTTTCCGTAGAATAATAAAACATTTATTGCATTGTCATTTGTCTGTTTGATAGAATGATCAAAACCATGCCCCTGGGTACCATGGACAGCTCATTGCACTATTGCCCTCTGCCTTACAGCCCCGGGTAATAGTTCATTGAGCTATCCACGGCACCTCGGGGCATATTTTTGACTATTCACCAAACAGGCATTAGAGAGCGCAGTGGCTCAGTGGTAGAGTGCTTGACTCGAGACCGAGGGGTCGCGGGTTCGAGCCTCACCGGCGTCACTGCGTTGTGGTCCTTGAGCAAGACACATTTATCCTAGCTCAGTACGTGTTCAACCCAGGAAGACACTTCCCTATATAACTGAAAGATTGTTGATGGGACGTAAAGAATCAAATCAAAGAAAAAAACAGGCATGAAATAACTGTATAACTGCCCAGCAGAGACTCAAAAACAGATCAACAGCAAGAAATAGGTTAGAATTTAATTGTGGCATTTTCTTTTCACTTTTAAAGAAAACAAATGAGCCAGTGTATGAGATTTCCAACAATGTTGAATGTGCGACCAGCAAAGCCTCAGATCAGCCTGCGCATATGCGCAGTCTGATCAGAGCCTTTGCTAGTCGCTTGAGTACTCTATGAGTGTTAAGCTACTGACTGAACACATTTGGAGTTTCTAAGCTTAAAAGGAGGCCGCAGAGGCTCGTCCGAGTCTACACTTGTCAAAATGTCAAATAGTTGGAAAGCTCATGCCACGGCTCAAATGTTAGACCTTGATCTAACTGCTCCATCTTGCTGAAACTCAGTCAAGCGAGTCAAGAGAAAACCATGCAATAGATTTGCCTTAAAGTGGTGGCTTTGACTTGACTTGATCGTGAGTTGATTTAACTGCTACGGGTGTCCGATCACTACCTATGGTTAAGAATACATATAAAAAAAAATCTTATTTTTCAACCCAAAATGTATGTTGTGGGTACTCTAAAGAATGAGATGAAATGGTAAAAATGAGTAAAAGTATTTCCAAATCTTACATGAACAATCAACACTTTTCAGATGAGGATGAAGACACAGATGAAATGGACTCGTGTCCAGACCAATCAGCCCAAGATACCACATCCCCTGATGATGAACCAAACACAAGTCAGTCCAAGAAGGATAGACCCGCCCCGATACCAGGAAGGTTTGCTAGGATTAGTGATGACGAGATATACAAGTATCAAGAAGTAAACCAGTCAGCTGCTACCAAGAAAAACACAAAATGGGGACTGAAGTTATTCCAAGGTATGCTCACAGGTTTAAATAAACAAAAAATTTTAAGTGTACAATTGTGAATATTGCCTTACCCATTACTTTTATCATATGTTTGGGGTGCTCAAAAGAGCCGTCTCATTGAGACGGTTCTTTTGAGTGCCCACAACATATGTTTTGGTTGAGAAATAAGAAAAATATTTTTTTGCTATTAAGTAAAACCTGTCAAGCAGCCACACAAAAGTAGACAAAAATCAGATCTTAATGATAAAAGTTAGCTTAATGAAGGTCGAAAGTTTTGCAGAATGCTTTCTGCAATACTTTTAACTTGCATTAACGATAATTGGTCTTGAAGTCCAAGTTTTTGTTTTCTTTTTGAGAGTGGTTGTTTAAGACAGGTTTTACTGTACGCTCTAAACTAAAGGCCTGGCGTGCTCATGTTTCTGTGTCATTTTAAACTATATTTCCTGCTTGTAGCTTTTGATTATGGTTTACTGATAACCTTTGCTAACAATTTGGAGCCAGATCAGGCTCAAAGAAATATTGGGCCTGATCTTAATGATAATCCAAATTGTTTGACACCCTGATGATATTACTGAAGGTTTTACTAAAGTTGATTTTACAAATCAGCAGATGACTAAAAAGCATGCAAATATACATGTCTGTAATGTAAAAAATTGTTTATGTCTTGGTGAACATCATTCTGATCTTATTGAGTGGATCAGTAAAATAATATGAGCCGCGACATGTGATTCCCAACAATGTGGCATTTTGACATGTGTAGACTCGGACGTGCCTCTGCAGCCTCCTTTTAAGCTTAGATACTCCAAATGGTGATCAGTCAGTAACTTAACTATCATAGAATATTCAAGCGACTAGCAAAGGTTCTGATCAGACTGCACGTATGGGCAGGCTGATCTGAGGCTTTGCTGGTCGCACATACCACATTGTTGGAAATCTCATGTCGCGGCTCAATTCATTTTGATAAACTATCAGTATATAAGATTTTCTTTGAGCCCCTGCCCCCACACCGGTCATATATTCTTATTTTTTTTTTCAGAATGGCATACTAGTGTATTCCGAGGGCCCTTAGACATGGAAACTGTAGATGAACCTACCTTGGCCAAAAGGCTGACCAAGTTTTACTGTGAGGCAAGACCTCAAGTCAAGGAACAAGAACAGCAGGAGTATCATAGACACACTCTGAAGAACATACGCGGTGCCGTCAACAGACATCTACAGGATATAGGCAGAAACATTGACATAGTAAGAGACAAAGAATTCAAACTTGCTAATAAGACAATGGATGGGGTGCTTAATACAAGATTACACCAGACATCTGTGCGGCCACATGTAAAGGATCTTATCTCGACAGATGACCTTGACCGCATTGATAGCTATCTGAGAGCAGCGCCCACTGATCAAATATTGTTACGTCAGTGTGTGTGGTTTCAGTTGTCCATACATTTCGTGGTACAGGGTCATCAGTTTCATAAATTGTTGACTAAGGACTCGTTTGTGTTCACTCGTGACACTGATGATAGAGAGTATGTTACTTTGACAGAAGAAGCTTGGAAGAACAACACCCGTGGCGGAAAAATGGATGAATCAATGGCTGACAAGCGGATGTATGCCACCGGTGAAACAAACTGTCCTGTTGAGATGCTCAGATTACTGATTAAAAAAACTGTTCCTACAGCAAAGAGGTTATTCAACAAGGCTTACGCTGATTGTGTTAAATATCCAAATGCATACGACTTCTGGTATGATGACAAGCCCTTGAAGAACTCTTCATTTGTACAGACTCTACAAAAGATCTGCAATGGGAGTAAGTGTAGTAAGACATACACAGTGCATGGCTTGAAAGAAACTGCTATGAGCATCATGAATCACGCAATAATTGAGACACATCAAAATCTCTTGCACAAAAACAAGCCAGTTCCCATAATCTTGGCATAGCCACATCTCAGAATATTTCTTCTCGTACAACTTGCATCAGGGGTAATCCCAACACCATAATTATAGTGAACCGTGAAGTGTGCTCTAAGTAGTAATGGACACTTTTGAACCAGAAATATCCCACTGTTGACTAAGTAATAATAGACACTACTGAACCAGAGATTCTTCACTTAGGGCTAATGGATACAAATTATTACATGTAAGGGGTCAAATTTAAAAAGAAATTAATAACATAATACTTTCTTTCCTGCATTTGTTTGTCACCTGATTTTCTTCCAAAGTAAATTTTTATAAAAAAATTTTTCAGGAACACTATCAGAGTATCAAACAGTTTGGATCCAGATTAGGACTGCCATTTTGTCGGTCCTGATCTGAGTCCAAATTGTTTTCAAAGGTTATCAGCGGATAACAAATGTCCCTTCTTGACGGCTTGCAGTATAGACCATGCATAAGATTATAAGTTTTGTTTTATTTCTCAGCTGAAACATATATGGTGGGTACTTAAAAGGATGGTCTCAATGAGGCAATATGGACAACATTTAAGCAAATGTTATAACTGATAGATAAGAAAGTGTTCATACTTTTACACTATTTTCTTTTTATCATCCTATGCTTTTAATACCTATTCTAACACACCTTGCCTATTGAGTCAATGCTAAAAAAACATGATATATCGGACAATTTTGAAAGCACAGGGAAAGCACGTACTAGCTGGCGTCATTTGGTACTGTAAAAGGACATCAGTCATGGCGTTAGACGGTGTAAGGTCATTTTTATGCTTGAAAGACATGACAAATATGTAAACCTCTGTGACACAGTCAAACTATTGGTGGGAATTCTACAGTGCAATAGCGAAAAATTGAAAGAAGCGGAAGACCTCAAATCTGTTTTCCTCATTTTTTGTGT
Source organism: Loripinus fragilis (assembly GCA_964019695.1). Lineage (NCBI taxonomy): Eukaryota > Metazoa > Mollusca > Bivalvia > Lucinida > Lucinidae > Loripinus > Loripinus fragilis. Next base: position 8,029,880 of record OZ026528.1, read on the forward strand.
GTTAGAAACAAAATAGATCAGCACTTGTGCATGAATTGTTGAGTAATAATTCACTGTTTGTTGGTCAGTTGGACAAAGATAAATCACTCGTGCTGCGCGCTGTTGATTTGATCTTCTTTACAACTGACCTCCAAACAGTGAATAATTATACAGCAATTCACTACTAGAGCTTATCTATTTCTTAAATGATCCTCATTTCAAGAAAACCTTTCTTCATGATTCTACAGCAGTTATGGCTCGGACCAGCCTGCTCAACAACACAGATCAGCAAGAAATTTCGCATATAGTATGTTAAGCTCCACCTACTATGAACAATTATATAAATAAATCTTAGCATTTGTTCATATAACAAAGAAATTACCTATCTGGTCTGCTAGTGTAGGATCATATCTAACCATATTGCCATAAGCAAACAGGGAAGATCCTGATCAGGCAGCTTTTACAAAAGCTGCCTGATCTGGTTCTTCTCTGTTTAAAAAAGTGTTAAAAGGTGTCTCTATGATATAAAAGGTTAAACTAATATTCATAACAAAGGGGCTACTGATCAGACTGAAGATGTGCAGGCGATATGCGCCTTTGTTAATCACATGTTAGTAATTAGAATTCCCCTTTATGACGACCATACAGCAAGTGATTATATAGAGGATCTTACATGAGTGCTCATGTTTTATTGAATTTATTAAACGAGTTGGGGAAAAGAGATAAAATGCGAGGCTTGCCGAGCATTTTATCTCTTTTTCGCAACGAGTTTAATAAATTCAATAATACAAGAGTACGAATGTTAGATTCTATTTATCATATGACATTAAGATTACTTTGAAATCTCATTTCTGGTGTAAGAAAAGTCATAATTTTGTCATTATGTACGCAACGTTGTTATGGACGTCATAACGTTTCCCGAAAATTGATAAACCACTAGTGGTTTACAGATTTTATTGCATGGCGTTATTTCACTCCCAGACACGACATCATATGATAATTCTTTTTTTTTGCTCAACCTTTTGTATTTTGAAGGTATTTCCCATCGATATTGATACAATAAAAGTGGCAATGCCCATTGTCTACTTTACGGTTTCCTGTATACATTGGCTCTCTTGTATGCTGTGTTTTAGCTCACCTGTACCATAGACTCAAGGTGAGCTATTGTGATCATAGGATGTGCTCTCTTGTATGCTGTGTTTTAGCTCACCTGTACCATAGACTCAAGGTGAGCTATTGTGATCATAGGATGTCTGTCATCCATCAGTTCGTCTGTCCGATGTCTGTCATTAATTTCTTCAAACAACATTTCCTCCTAAACCAGTGGGTCGAATTTCACCAAACTTCACAGGAATGAGCCTTGGGTGGTCCCCTTTCAAAGTTGTTCAAATATTACAGGCAGAATTCTGGTTGCCATTGCAACCACAATAAAACTCTTTAAAAATCGTCTTGTCAAAAACTACTGATTCAAAAATCGCAAACAGTCATTCTCAGGTGAGCCTCCCAGAGCCGGAGGGCCCTCATGTCTTGTGTTCATGTCAATTTCTAATGTGATGTCCTGGGAAGGGTGTGGTGTTTGGTTGTGTCGATTCCTGATCATTACCTTCTTCCTCACTTAAAAATTGCAGATAGTCTAGTTTCTTGCACACCGAATAAGGATATCTGAGATTTTACTCTGGGATAGAAAAATCTTATCTTACCCATGCTATGTTACAGAGGATGTCAAGTCATGTCATCAGGTAAAATTGCATCTTAGCGTATTCAGGGACTTCCGGAAACTTTTTTTAAATAAATAAATAAATAAAAAAAAAAGGTGAGCAACAAAAACAATCCATTATTCGTGTGAGGGTAGGATAGAAAAATCTGCGCCTCGAATCACCGTTTGTCATCACTCAGCAAGCCTTGCGATGCCAAATGGCGAGCCTCAGGACAATTTTTTCTATCCTACCCTCATACTCATGATAGATTCTTATTTTTTTTATTCTTTGAAATGGAGCGGGAAAAGTTTCATGTATGTTCTTCCTTACTTAAGAATTGTATATAGTCTAGTTGCTTATTCTTTGAAATGGAGCGGGAAAAGTTTCATGTATGTTCTTCCTTACTTAAGAATTGTAGATAGTCTAGTTTCTTATTCTTTGAAATGGAGCGGAAAAAGTTTCATGTATGTTTTTCCTTACTTAAGACTTGTAGTTAGTCTAGTTTCTTTTTTCTGAAATGGAGCAGAAAGTTTTTTTTATATATGTTCTGCCTTATTTAAAAGATTGTAGTCAGTCTAGTTTCTAATTCTTTGAAATGGAGCAGGAAAAGTTTCATGTATGTTCTTCCTAACTTAAGAATTGTAGATAGTCTAGTTGCTTATTCATGATGCCAAATGGCGATCCTCGGGACAGATTTTTCTATCCTACCCTCATACTCATGATATTTTCTTATTTTCTTATTCTTTGAAATGGAGCAGAAAAAGTCTCATGTATGTTCTTCCTAACTTAAGAATTGTAGATAGTATAGTTGCTTATTCTTTGAAATGGAGCGGGAAAAGTTCCATGTATGTTCTTCCTAACTTAAGATTTGTAGAAAGTATAGTTGCTCATTCTTTGAAATGGAGCGGGAAAAGTTTCATGTATGTTCTTCCTAACTTAAGATTTGTAGATAGTATAGTTGCTTATTCTTTGAAATGGAGCGGGAAAAGATTCATGTATGTTCTTCCTAACTTAAGAATTGTAGATAGTATAGTTGCTTATTCTTTGAAATGGAGCGGGAAAAAGTTCATGTATGTTCTTCCTAACTTAAGAATTGTAGATAGTATAGTTGCTTATTCTTTGAATTGGAGCGGGAAAAGTTTCATGTATGTTCTTCCTAACTTAAGAATTGTAGATTGTTAGTTGCTTATTCTTTGAAATGGAGCGGGAAAAGTTTCATGTATGTTCTTCCTAACTTAAGAATTGTAGATAGTATAGTTGCTTATTCTTTGAAATGGAGCGGGAAAAGTTTCATGTATGTTCTTCCTAACTTTAAATTTGTAGATAGTATAGTTGCTTATTCTTTGAAATGGAGCGGGAAAAGTTTCCAGTATGTTCTTCCTAACTTAAGAATTGTAGATAGTATAGTTGCTTATTCTTTGAAATGGAGCAGGAAAAGTTTCATGTATGTTCTTCCTAACTTAAGAATTGTAGATTGTATAGTTGCTTATTCTTTGAAATGGAGCGGGAAAAGTTTCATGTATGTTCTTCCTAACTTAAGAATTGTAGATAGTCTAGTTGCTTATTCTTTATAATGGAGCGGGAAAAGTTTCATGTATGTTCTTCCATACTTAAGAATTGTAGATAGTCTAGTTGCTTATTCTTGATGCCAAACGGCGATCATGGGACAGATTTTTCTATCCTACCCTCATACTCATGATATATTCTTATTCTTTGAAATGGAGCAGAAAAAGTTTCATATATGTTCTTCCTAACTTAAAAATTGTAGATAGTCTAGTTGCTTATTCTTTGAAATGGAGCGGAAAAAGTTTCATGTAGGTTCTTCCTAACTTAAGAATTGTAGATAGTATAGTTGCTTATTCTTTGAAATGGAGCGGGAAAAGTTTCATATAGGTTCTTCCTAACTTAAGAATTGTAGATAGTATAGTTGCTTATTCTTTGAAATGGAGCGGGAAAAGTTTCATGTATGTTCTTCCTAACTTAAGAATTATAGATAGTCTAGTTGCTTATTCTTTGAAATGGAGCGGAAAAAGTTTCATGTAGGTTCTTCCTAACTTAAGAATTGTAGATAGTATAGTTGCTTATTCTTTGAAATGGAGCGGGAAAAGTTTCATGTAGGTTCTTCCTAACTTAAGAATTGTAGATAGTATAGTTGCTTATTCTTTGAAATGGAGCGGGAAAAGTTTCATGTAGGTTCTTCCTAACTTAAGAATTGTAGATAGTCTAGTTGCTTATTCTTTGAAATGGAGCGGGAAAAATTTCATATATGTTCTTCCTTACGTAAGAATTGTAGATAGTCTAGTTGCTTATTCATGATGCCAAACGGCGATCCTTGGGACAGATTTTTCTATCCTCCCCTCGTACTCATGATATATTCTTATTTTCTTATTCTTTGAAATGGAGCAGAAAAAGTTTCATGTATGTTCTTCCTAACTTAAGAATTGTAGATAGTATAGTTGCTTATTCTTTGAAATGGAGCAGGAAAAGTTTCATGTATGTTCTTCCTAACTTAAGAATTGTAGATAGTAATGTTGCTTATTCTTTGAAATGGAGCGGGAAAAGTTTCATGTATGTTCTTCCTAACTTAAGAATTGTAGATAGTCTAGTTGCTTATTCATGATGCCAAACGGCGATCCTCGGGACAGATTTTTCTATCCTACCCTCGTACTCATGATATATTCTTATTTTCTTATTCTTTGAAATGGAGCAGAAAAAGTTTCATGTATGTTCTTCCTAACTTAAGAATTGTAGATAGTATAGTTGCTTATTCTCTGAAATGGAGCGGGAAAAGTTTCATGTATGTTCTTCCTAACTAAAGAATTATAGATAGTATAGTTGCTTATTCTTTGAAATAGAGAGGGAAAAGTTTCATGTATGTTCTTCCTTACTTAAGAATTGTAGATAGTCTAGTTGCTTATTCTTTGAAATGGAGAGGGAAAAGTTTCATGTATGTTCTTCCTTACCTAAGAATTGTAGATAGTCTAGTTGCTTATTCTTTGAAATGGAGAGGGAAAAGTTTCATGTATGTTCTTCTTTTATTGCAGGCATCAAGATCAAGAGGTGAATCTTTAAATAAAGTATATCATTTCTAAAACAAAATTTGATTTGTAGACACCCAAAGCTACCTAGCCAGGATTCAATGGTTGGTCCTCGTCATTGACATGACAGCGAAATGCAATTTAAATGTTGTTTCGCGGGCGGCCCGATAATGGCCCGTTTTATTGGTATTTGGATTCTCTTATCTCCCCTCATAAACTAAGAAAAAAATGTTGTCAATTTGAGTTGGACCACATCTGACAAAATTGTCTTGATCCGTGCATGAGTAAGTAATCACACCCTTTATTTTCCAAAATATACAGATGAAGAAGCAGAATGAGGTTCTATAATGTTTCAGAATTAAGCAAGTTGATTTCGCACAGTCTGATTCTAATATCCTGTTTATATGGTCCGTGAACTGTAACATGTCAAACTTATATTAGCTGGAACATAGTGAAAGATACAACATGGTATGTGCGCCCAGCGAAGACACAGGTCAGTCCGCACATCCATACAGTCTGATCAGAGTCTTGGCTAGGCGCTCTATGGATAGCCAAGATCCCAATAATTCTTCATACAGACAGCGGAGACACTGGTCAGCCTACACATCCACCCAGTCTGATCAGAGTCTTGGCTTGGTGCTCTATGGGTATCCAAGATCCCAATAATTTTTCATACAGACAGCGAAGACACAGGTCAGCCTACACATCCACCCAGTCTGATCAGAGTCTTGGCTTGGTGCTCTATGGGTAGCCAAGATCCCAATAATTCTTCATACAGACAGCGAAGACACAGGTCAGCCTACACATCCACCCAGTCTGATCAGAGTCTTGGCTTTGTGCTCTATGGGTAGCCAAGATCCCAATAATTCTTCATACAGACAGCGAAGACACAGGTCAGCCTACACATCCACCCAGTCTGATCAGAGTCTTGGCTTGGTGCTCTATGGGTAGCCAAGATCCCAATAATTCTTCATACAGACAGCGAAGACACAGGTCAGCCTACACATCCACCCAGTCTGATCAGAGTCTTGGCATGGTGCTCTTTGTATAGCCAAGATCCCAATAATTCTTCATACAGACAGCGAATACACAGGTCAGCCTACACATCCATCCAGTCTGATCAGAGTCTTGGCTTGGTGCTCTATGGGTAGCCAAGATCCCAATAATTCTTCATACAGACAGCGAAGACACAGGTCAGCCTACACATCCACCCAGTCTGATCAGAGTCTTGGCTTGGTGCTCTATGGGTAGCCAAGATCCCAATAATTCTTCATACAGACAGCGAAGACACAGGTCAGCCTACACATCCACCCAGTCTGATCAGAGTCTTGGCTTGGTGCTCTTTGGGTAGCCAAGATCCCAATACTTCTTCATACAGATAGCAAAGAATCGGATCATACAGAGGTAATGTGCAGGGTGATCTGAGTCTTTGCTGTACGCACATCATTGACTAACTTGAAAATTGTAATGTAACCAATGCAATACAACAGTCATGTTCCAACGCAATACAGCAGTAGCGTTCCAATGCAATACGACAGTCACGTTCCAATGCAATACATCAGTCATGGTTCAATGCAAAACAACAGTCACGTTCCAATGCAATACAACAGTCGCGATCAAATGCAATACAACAGTCACTTTCCAATGCAATTTAACAGTAATGTTCAAATGCAATACAACAGGCACGTTCCAATGCAATACAACATTACGCTCCAATGCAATACAACATTACGTTCCAATGCAATACAACAGTCACTTTCCAATGGAATAAAACAGTCACGTTCCAATGCAATATAACAGTCACGTTCCAATGCAATACAACAGCCACGTTCCAATGCAATACAACAGTTATGTTTTAATGCAATACAACAGTCACGTTCCAAAGCAATACAACAGTCATTTTCCAATACAATATAACAGTCACGTTCCAATGCAATATAACAGTCATGTTCGAATGCAATATAACAGTCACGTTCCAATACAATACATCAGTCACGGTCCAATGCAATACAACAGTTACGTTCCAATACAATACAACAGTCACTTTCCAACGCAATATGACAATCACACTCCAATGCAATGCAACAGATGCGTTCCAATGCAATACAACGTTTACGTTCCAATATAATACGACAGCCACGTTACAATGCAATACACGAGTCACGTTCCAATGAAACACAACAATCACGTTCCAATACAATACAACAGTCACGTTCCAATGCAATAAAACAGTCACGTTCTAACGCAATACAATACAACCGTCACGTTCCAATACAATACAACAGCCTCGTTCCAATGCAATACAACAGTCACATTCCAATACAATACAATAGTCACTAGTTGTGAGCTGGTATCCAGCATAAGGTACAAGTTGACATGTACGTACAGTTAAGATTCAAATCAGTCTGTGCATCTACCCAGTCTGATCAGAGTCTTAGTTTTCCGCCTGAAGAAATGTTGCACCCATCGAAGACTCTGATGAGACTGCACGGATACGCAGGCTGATCAGTGTCTTCGATGGACGCATGAGCTAACTAGTACCTTATGCTGAGAACACTGTTATCTTACTTGATAAAAGTTTTCTACATTCCCAGACAGCGAGTTAAGTCAACATGTTACGAAAGCTGAAGGCAACACACGCTGTCATTGGCGTATTGTGATATTATAAGCTGATGTTTGGTTCCGTCATAAGCAATAGCTTGAGCATCGTTGTCGCCCATGTTAAACAACACACGCTCATTCTTTAAGTCTCCTGACATAACAAGTATTTCTTTACGTCCACATACGAAGATATTGTCAGACGTGTCTACTGCTACTCCTAAGAAGGACCTGCCAGTCGTCTTCTCCAGTTGTCTACTGGTGATAACAGCACCATTGTTGGCACAGGTCAGCCTACACATCCACCCAGTCTGATCAGAGTCTTGGCTTGGTGCTCTATGGGTAGCCAAGATCCCAATAATTCTTCATACAGACAGCGAAGACACAGGTCAGCCTACACATCCACCCAGTCTGATCAGAGTCTTGGCTTTGTGCTCTATCGGTAGCCAAGATCCCAATAATTCTTCATACAGACAGCGAAGACACAGGTCAGCCTACACATCCACCCAGTCTGATCAGAGTCTTGGCTTGGTGCTCTATGGGTAGCCAAGATCCCAATAATTCTTCATACAGACAGCGAAGACACAGGTCAGCCTACACATCCACCCAGTCTGATCAGAGTCTTGGCATGGTGCTCTTTGTATAGCCAAGATCCCAATAATTCTTCATACAGACAGCGAATACACAGGTCAGCCTACACATCCATCCAGTCTGATCAGAGTCTTGGCTTGGTGCTCTATGGGTAGCCAAGATCCCAATAATTCTTCATACAGACAGCGAAGACACAGGTCAGCCTACACATCCACCCAGTCTGATCAGAGTCTTGGCTTGGTGCTCTATGGGTAGCCAAGATCCCAATAATTCTTCATACAGACAGCGAAGACACAGGTCAGCCTACACATCCACCCAGTCTGATCAGAGTCTTGGCTTGGTGCTCTATGGGTAGCCAAGATCCCAATACTTCTTCATACAGATAGCAAAGAATCGGATCATACAGAGGTAATGTGCAGGGTGATCTGAGTCTTTGCTGTACGCACATCATTGACTAACTTGAAAATTGTAGTGTAACCAATGCAATACAACAGTCATGTTCCAACGCAATACAGCAGTAGCGTTCCAATGCAATACGACAGTCACGTTCCAATGCAATACATCAGTCATGGTTCAATGCAAAACAACAGTCACGTTCCAATGCAATACAACAGTCGCGATCAAATGCAATACAACAGTCACTTTCCAATGCAATTTAACAGTAATGTTCAAATGCAATACAACAGGCACGTTCCAATGCAATACAACATTACGCTCCAATGCAATACAACATTACGTTCCAATGCAATACAACAGTCACTTTCCAATGGAATAAAACAGTCACGTTCCAATGCAATATAACAGTCACGTTCCAATGCAATACAACAGCCACGTTCCAATGCAATACAACAGTTATGTTTTAATGCAATACAACAGTCACGTTCCAAAGCAATACAACAGTCATTTTCCAATACAATATAACAGTCACGTTCCAATGCAATATAACAGTCATGTTCGAATGCAATATAACAGTCACGTTCCAATACAGTACATCAGTCACGGTCCAATGCAATACAACAGTTACGTTACAATACAATACAACAGTCACTTTCCAACGCAATATGACAATCACACTCCAATGCAATGCAACAGATGCGTTCCAATGCAATACAACGTTTACGTTCCAATACAATACAACAGCCACGTTACAATGCAATACACGAGTCACGTTCCAATGAAACACAACAATCACGTTCCAATACAATACAACAGTCACGTTCCAATGCAATAAAACAGTCACGTTCTAACGCAATACAATACAACCGTCACGTTCCAATACAATACAACAGCCTCGTTCCAATGCAATACAACAGTCACATTCCAATACAATACAATAGTCACTAGTTGTGAGCTGGTATCCAGCATAAGGTACAAGTTGACATGTACGTACAGTAAAGATTCAAATCAGTCTGTGCATCCACCCAGTCTGATCAGAGTCTTAGTTTTCCGCCTGAAGAAATGTTGCACCCATCGAAGACTCTGATGAGACTGCACGGATACGCAGGCTGATCAGTGTCTTCGATGGACGCATGAGCTAACTAGTACCTTATGCTGAGAACACTGTTATCTTACTTGATAAAAGTTTTCTACATTCCCAGACAGCGAGTTAAGTCAACATGTTACGAAAGTTGAAGGCAACACACGCTGTCATTGGCGTATTGTGATATTATAAGCTGATGTTTGGTTCCGTCATAAGCAATAGCTTGAGCATCGTTGTCGCCCATGTTAAACAACACACGCTCATTCTTTAAGTCTCCTGACATAACAAGTATTTCTTTACGTCCACATACGAAGATATTGTCAGACGTGTCTACTGCTACTCCTAAGAAGGACCTGCCAGTCGTCTTCTCCAGTTGTCTACTGGTGATAACAGCACCATTGTTGGCATCTAAAACAGTTATGGTGTCCTTACCGCTGTCTGTAGCTGCAATCCACCGCCCATCACTGTTGCTGCAGATGTACTTGCTACACCTAAACGAATACCGACCGCCCAGCAACTGCTCACTGCCTTGTCTATCTATGACGTGTAATTGATGCAGATCTGTACAAATAAGATTATCTTTACTGTGAGTGATTCCACAGCCATCAAATGACAAGTTAATTGTTTGTTTGATCCTCAGGTTCTCATTAGCAACTTCTAGAAAGACCAAAGAACGTCGGTTAGTAACAACGGCTTCCATGTCATTCAACAATGTTATATCCCAGCCATGTTGCACTGGCACTGAGGATAAGAATTTCATGTCTTGGGAAAACAGTTTCACTTTACCATTATCTCTATCTACAAACAGTTTCTGGCCACCTGATGTTATAGCTACACCTGTTATCCAGCACGTAGCCCTGTCCTCCTTAGTTCTGACATTGTAAGTGCCTGTCTGCCTGGCTTTAATTTGTCCGAATGCAGATTTTGTGGATTTTAGTCCTGGCCAGCCTCCTCTATTTAAAGGACTGGCTGGTCTTGTTGATCCTTTTATATGGCTGGGAAAATTGATATCTTGGGTGGATACATCAACATCAACGTTTAAATGGTGTTTGTTTAAAGAGCCAAACTTCAATTGCTTAGATAAGAGTATCTGAACATCTTTGCTTGGCTCAAAAATGAGAGATGTTAGATTTAGGGACTCTTTCAGATTTTTAACGACAACAACACACTTCCTGGTCTTGCTAACTGACTCTTGTAAACTGAGAAATGTGTTTACATTAATAGGCTTGCCTCTGACTTTGTTTGTAAAGTTTATCTCTGCGTCAACTAGGGAAATCTGAGCATTAATTCCCTGCTTAAGTTGTGATACTGTTTTATCCTGCAAGTCGCATTCAGCTTCAATGACTGTCTTCATATTCTGGTAGCTTCTGTTGATTTCTGCTATGATTTTATCATACGTTGTTTTTGCATCCTTCAGCAGTGTTTGCCTCTGGTCTATCAGCTTACCGTCATGTTTGTCTACAGAGGACAAAAACTTTGATAGCTGGCTCTTGTAGCTTTTGTTGACATCACACAGGTTTGCAACCTCGCTTAGCTGGATATATTTACATGTATCCTCTACGCTTTTGGTGTCGCACATACTATGACTGGCGGAACAACACATTGAACATATTAGTCCCCCATGCTGATGGCAAAACTGATCTTTGAGACGTTTAGGATGGTCGTCACAGGTCTCATACCTTGGTGGCTTATCGGCCATAGACGGTGGCATGTCAGTGCCTGTCTGGATCACGTGACCTTTGGTGGCCATCAAACTTCCATGGACGGTGTGACATTCGGTACATAAGAACTGATTGCAGTTCTTACAGAAACACTTGACCTTGACATTTTTCCCTCTGGACTCGTCACAGGGCTCACAGTAGAGGTCGTGGTACTCGTCACTGGCTCCGTGTCGAGTGGCTAGGCTGTCAGCCATTCTATAAACATATAGTAATATAGACAGAAATTTTAGCAATAATACATGTAATAACTACAGGAATCAAGAGGGATGTAGTGTTTCTTTTGTGGATCTTTTTGGATAGTGAGTTAATCTTTTCCATTCTGTGATGTCTGTTTCGTACAGTCTTGGCCACCTGTTAGGAAAGGGCTGAGCTCTTGGTTTTCTTGTGTTTTGCCATTTTCACATTTGGTGTCCTCGGTCAGGTGTGGTACTTGATTGTATTGATTCGCGATCTTTGCCTTCTTCCGTTCTGAAGCCCCTTGTCCAGTTCATACAACGATACGTGCTAGTCACTTAAATAAGGCCAGGGAAAGCATTACCTCTTTCCGTGCTAGCAGCGACTCGTGTCTTCGCAAACAGTTTGGATCCAGATCAGGACCGACAGAACGTCGGCCCTGATCTGGATCCAAGTTCGACAATCGGATAGTATTCCTGGTTTTTGTTTAACCTATTTTATTTATTTTAGTTTGTTTGAAACAGTTAATTTTGAAATATGTCAGAAGGAGACAAAATCGTAAGAATACCCAGCATGCAAATAGTTTTAGTCAAAACAGTCACTGACACAATACAAAATAAACATGCTAAAATTAGCAAATGCAAAATCAAATCATATCTACAATAAGATCAGGTCGCAACGTTATCTCAACTGAACTTAGCATGGAATGTATCCTGCTTGTGAATGCTAAAATGCCAACATTCGTTGGTATTTTAACATTTCTTGGCAGGATCATCTCTGGATAATGATCAAATATGATCACCACGAGTTAAAGAAGATAGATGGAATGTTCGGTAAAAACAAAAATCTTAAGAGTTTACAAGTAAGATATATTTCTACTTTTCAGCATTCCTATTTTAGAGCAGTTGAAATTGTCTTGCTGAGTTGAGCATGAACCATTTTATAACCTTCGGGCCAGCTCTCTGTTTTCTGGACGAGATTCATAACCGGGAAGTCGGACACAAATAACAGGTTCACATTAGATAAGATCGTTATTGGTGGATGTGATATCATTTAAGGTGTAGTCGGTGTCCAGGAAAGATTGTTTGGTAAAGTCCCAGTCAACAATATTTCAGTCATGTCGGGACTTCTCCAAGTGAGTGGGAGTGGGAGGGGGAGAATGGGATAGAATAAATACCCTCAAACCCCATCCAAATTTGCCTCAAGTGAAGAAAATTTAATCCTGTACCCAACAAAGACTCGGATCATCCTGCGTATCCGCACAGTATCATTAGTCTTCACTGTGCACTCTATGAGTACATGTAGCAAAGGATCCAACATTTCTATAGGCGGAAAACTAAGACTTTGATCAGTCAGTGCGGATGCGCAGAATATAAGAATCTATCATAAATTGAGGGTAGGATAGAAATATCAGTCTCGAGGATCGCCGTTTGGCATCACGAGGCTTGCCGAGTGATGACAAACGGCGATCCCGAGGGAAGGATTTTTCAACCTACCCTCACACGTATAATGGATTATTTTTCTTGCTCACCACTGTAGTTTTATTTATTTATTTATTTATTTATTTATTTATTTATTTATTTATTTATCTATCTATTTACACATTTATTTATTTTAAAGTAAGCTTCGGAGTCCAGAAGTCCCTGTACGTACGCTAAAATGCAATTTCGCATGATAACGTTACTTGACGTCCTGGGTAAGATAGCATGGGTAAGATAATATTTTCTATTCCAGGGTAAAATCTCAGATAACCTTATCTGATGTGCAAGAATAAGTTTAATCTTAGCTATACGCTCATGCCAGCTTGTAGCTAATGTTGTATTCAAAATAAGTGGCCACTTACTCTATAACTAGATGATGGTGGTGTTCTCCATTAAATCCGTCTTAATGTTGGGCGAAGAAAAACACGTTATGATTGTTTCGTTTACATTGAGCTGGTTTATCTTTATTAAAATATATGCCTTCACGCGAGAAATCCTCTTTTCGGGGTTTCTGACCAGGTCATACCCAAAGCAGCCTGCTCAGCAATAGTGACTAGCTAGAACATTGAAATTTTGCTTGTTGCAAGCTTAGATATGATATTTTTCAATAAGCGAATAACAAAGACACTGATAAACCTGTGCGGATATGCAGGCTGGTCTGCACCTTTGTAATGTAATCAGATCAAGTAGAACACATGTAATATACAGTTTATTAATCTTTCTATTTTAAATATGGAATTTATAAATATATGGGGAGGTGAAAAATCATGTAAGGAAACTCGTGCTTGCTCACTCGTTTCTTTATCGGATTTTACACTTCCCTCGGTTTATTAATTTCCATTTTTTTTTTATCATAGAATGATTAAGAAACTCAATACACAGTATTATGATAAATTTTGGCTGCGACGCAAGAAAACTTGTCTTCGTGGTTTCTTACCTGGCCATACCCAAACGGGCCTACTTAGTTACAGACACTTTCTAGAATAGTGAACTATTGTTTGTAGCAAGTTTGGGCATGGAAGTTTCCAATAAGCGATTAACAAATGCGCTGATCAAACTGTGCGTATGCGCAAGCTAGTATATATGCAACTGAACAGAAGGGCCGCCAGAGCTCCAGATAAGAATTTTTTTAAACGACTTCTCCTCCTGAACCACTGGCCCAAATTCAAAATAAATTCAAAGAATTGTTCCTTATAAGGCCCTCTACCAAATTTGCACAAATGGTTTCGCTCCACCGAACAAAGGGGCTGTCAGAGCTCTAGATAAGACATCTTTTAATGACATTTCCTCCTGAACCAAAATCCAAATTCCATATAATTTCACATGAATATTGCCCATGATGCTCTCTTTCAAAATTGCATAAATGGTTCTGCTTTAGCAAACATGAGGACTGACAGAGCTACAGATAAGAAATCTTTTAAACGACATGTTCTCCTGAATCACTGACCCAAATTCAAAATAATTTCACAGGATAATTTCTCATGGTGCACTCTACCAAAATTTCACAAATGGTTCCACTCTCAGGTGAGCGAGCCAGGGCCCAAGGGCCCTCTTGTTTCACTAATAAGGGTCCAGCTATTCAAATCCCGGTGCCAAAAGGCAGAACGGCCGCAGGCAAGTTCTATAAATACGTTGTTCTGAGAAAATTGAAGAACTACTACAAAGTCGCCGCGCCAAAAAAAGCACTTAAGTATGTCCGACTTTTGCATGATAATGCACCAGCTCACAAGGCACGTATTGTGACTGACTTTCTGGAGTCATAGAAAGTTACCGTCCTTCCGCACCCCCGTGTTCGCCAGACTTGGCCCCCTGCGAATATTTTCTCTTTCCAAAACTTAAATATCATTTATCTGGAAGGAGGCACAATTCAAGAAATGCCCTTGGATATGCTGTTTATCATTGTCTGATGGGTGTCCCCATTCAAGAGTATGAAAAATGCTTCCAAAAATGGATTGACCGGCTAACAAGGTGTGTTCTAGCTGGCGGAGAGTATTTTGAAGGACAGAGCAAATTAAAATGAACAAAGCACTTCCGCTATATGAACACCGATGGAAGTGACATTATTTTTGGAACACCCCTCGTATGTTTAAACAATTGTTTAGATAGCTCAGAAGAACCATCTCGTTGAGACAGTTCTTCTTAGCAGTGTCTTTCTATTATATATATATATATATAGGGTGTTTCCTGTCCCTTTGTATAAAAAGTCCCTGTTCTTAGTATCCGTAACATATCGTGTTTGGGTTGTGTTATTCAAAAGTTAACATTTCATTGTGCAAAATTGAGAAGGACCAGGAAATGCGACAATCAAACACTGCAGACCAAGCCACGTCGTCGTCAAGATGGACAAACAGTAATAACAGCCACATGACACAAAGAAGAAAATAAAGCAAAGCGACCAGCTATCTTCAGACACCAAATACTGCAAAACAAAACAAGGACCTAACCCACAAACAATGGGAGCAACAATAAACAATAAATCAACAGCGTTCAGCAGAAACAAAAGCATGTTTTATAAGTGAATTTTCTCATAGTCTGGGCCAATTGGGCCGCGCCGAGAGAAAAGCTGTCTTCAGGGAGAATCAAACTAGCCTGCTCAGCTACAGAAACTAGCTAGAAGTTGTGCTTTCGATCGCAGCAAGTTGAAATATATTTTTCAATAAAAAAAGGCACTGACCAGACTGCACGAATGTGCAGGCTGGTCAGCGCCTTTGTTTTTTGCAAACCCCTTAAGACAATTTTTTCTCGCATCGAGGCCCATAAATGATCAGATGTATCTGTGGATAGTTGCTAGACAAATTAATCACAACAGAACAGCTGAGGACGTCATGAAATGTTTGTTTCATAATTTTGCCTTGTTTCAATTTAATCTTTTTTTTCTATTTCAATTTGCAATTAATTATTTGGATCTCTTAGATTTCAGAGTAGCAGATGGTTTCTTTTTGAATTTGCAATTGGGTCGCGACGCGAGAAAACCTGTCTTCGGGGTTTCCGACAAAATGATATTCAAACCAGCCTGCTCAGCTACAGAGACTAGCTAGAAAGTTGAAATTTCGCCTGTAGCAAGTTTGGATGTGATACTTTCCAAAAAGCGAAAAACAAAGGCGCTGATCAGACTGCGCGGATGCGCAGGCTGGTCTGCGCCTGTGTTGTTCGCAAACCTCCGATGACAGGTTTTCTCGCGTCGAGGCCCAATTAATAATTTGCATCTCTACTTACGTCAGACCATTATTTTTAGAGAATCATACATTTAAATCCCATATATTAAGCATGAACAGGGGAACTTAACTAGCTTTTACCTATTTCCATGGAAGGTCACCAAATGGCATTTTGGGAGGTTACCTTGTGGCATTTATTGCATATCCATGGGTCAGGAGTTTGATCCCGGCTCAGTCCCATACTTTCATGGAGGTCGACTATTGCGTCTATTTTATGGGGTATTGGTTACAGTACAGATCATATCATACTAGCATCTAATTAACTTCTGCGCTGTTTGCTTATAGTACACTGAAGGACTTTAAAAGCGCAAAAATCGAAATTCATAAAATTATCAAATTTTTAATGTATCAATTTTATTGAGATCTGGCAAAAATAAACATCAATATGTCAGGAAAAGATGATGTAAATTTCATATCAAAATGACAAAAAAAGCAACAGTCTATCAAAAGACAATACCCTTAGATTCTAAAGCTGCAATTTAAAATTTGTCTTGAAATTGGGCATGATTTTAAGTTATTGTAATAAAATACTTTTATTAAAAAATCTGAAACAAATTACCCTTGAAGCCCTGCTATTCGTCTGGCAGTGTTGGTAGCCAGCCGGAACGGATATCGTCGATGTAAATATCGTCGATATAATCGACGTTAGTTGCCGTCTTAATGTCGGTCGCCATTCTTAGTTGGCATGCCATGTGTCGACCTTTAGCTGTCCTAGTAGCCTGGTGACAATCTCTGGGGTGCTTTATAGCTGACTGATGGCAATTATGATATCTAGCGACGTCAGAAACACGCACCCCAGCTTTTAAAATATCAATTGCGCCAGGTCGTTCATGCTCAGACAAACGTGGCACGAATAATAAAGCTATAAAACTAAAGCTACTGTGTTTTTTTATACATGTACACCTACAAGCTATATGTGAAATGATAAAATATTTTACTTCATTGATTCGTGGGGACGCCACGTGCAAAAAATAGCAAATCACGGATGCGTAGCTGGTGGTGGTCATTGTCTATAAAAGAAACACTGGTTTTGGGTTTAGATAGGCGCAGAGTGTCGTTTCTAGCCCAATTAAAAATGTTAAAGAAGACTAAAAATGTTCTGGGTTCAAAAAATAATAATTTTCATTTTTTGCGTTTTTAAAGTCCTTCAGTTTATAAAATCAAATAGTTAATTACTACCCAACAACCCTTAAATTCGACAAGGATTCGTCTGATTGATAAGGTTTCAGATAATAAATATCTAGATGGAGTAAAATGATTATCGAATAATGGCCTTTTTAAAAATGAATAGTGAATATTGAGTCAAAAAATATAGAATAGTGAATAATGAGTGCGGAAAACTTAAAATTCTATTGTTTAATGAATAGAAACAATAATGAATAGTGAATAATCAAATTTTAATGAAAACTTGTCTTATTTTAATGAATAACCCCAAATGTTAATGAGTTGAATAATGGGCTTAATTTTTGATAAATAGTGAATACCATATAACCCCCCTCCCCCCATCCAAACCCTCAAAAATACTCTCAGATGGTGAAGTGGTTTATCTGATCAGCCGTTTTCTGCTAGCATTCTGTTTGTTTGTTTTTGTTTGATTTGATTCTTTACGTCCCATCAACAATCTTTCAGTAAAACAGGGACGGGTCTTCCTGGGTTGAACCAGTACTAAGCTAGGATAAATGTGTCTTGCTCAAGGACCACAACGCAGTGACGCCGGTGAGGCTTGAACCCGCGGCCTCTCGGTCTCGAGTCAAGCACTCTACCACTGAGCCACTTCGCTCCCGGCTAGTATTCTGAACTTGAATTCTGATCACGAAATTGAAATGAAATTGGTTACTTTATATGCATAAAAACATAAATTAAAAGTCCTTTTATTAATAAGGTAGAGAGATAAAAATTGACATTTTCTACTTAAAGCTGCATAGTCTGTAATTTTCGATCTTCTAATTTTAGAATTAATGTTTCTATTTTTCAAGAACACAGTAAGATACTCAAATTCAGGTAAACATTTTACCATTTTCGTAAATCTTAACAAATAATTACTATCAAAACAACAGCATTAATGCTAAAAATCAACTGTCTTGAATTATTGGAGGGACGTAAATAATTACCAACAAGAGACAAAACACATGTTTTTATAAGATAATTCACTTTTCAATGCAGTTTTCAGCTGTATTGAACATATTTATTGTGAAAACATAACTTAAATCTATTTTTACAAATGATTTAAAAAGAAAATATTTTTTTTCGAAAAATGTTCATAGTTACAGACTAAGCCTCTTGAACTGTTTAACACTTTGTTGACCGGAAATCTCTTAACAGGTTATTTGGCAGACAGTGAAGACCACGATGAAATGCTACATCATTCATATTTGTATTTAAAGGGCTGGAGATTACTGGCAGAATATTTTAAACAGTAACAGGGCTGAGGTCAGAGTATCAGTAGCGGATGGATCCAGAGGGGGTCGCTTGAACACCCCTCCGGGTTCGCTCTAACTCTCCTCCCCGCCCCCGTTTTTAAATATCCTATGAAAATGGAATAATTTGGTCTCAAAGAGACCAAATTATTTCATTTTCATGGGATATTTGAGAAAAATGAGATAAAATCAGTAAAGCGTACCCCAACACCTTTATACGAGGGGTGATCGATAAATTCGAGAATTTCTTTAATATTAGAAGCTGAATTAGGCGTAGGTTTATGAAACTTTGGCAACATGCTAGAATATCAATTAGAAACATTTTGACGACGTGCGGTCCTCATGACGTCAGAACTAATACCGTGACGTCACATTTATGACGATTTATGACGTCACGGTAAACGCGCATCGTCGAAAAATGGCGGACGACGTGGTTCACGAGCGACCTGTTATTAAATTCTATGTAAAAGTAGGAAAGAATATGCCCAAAAATTAAAGAAGACCTGCAGAAAGTTTACAGGGACTCTCGTTTCACAAATAGTTGAATTCACAAGTGGTTTCATCGATTCAGTGACGGTAGAATGTCTGTGAAAGATGACCCCCGCTCCCGCCGAAAAGTAAAAATTAGTACGGACAAAAGAATTACTGCAATAGAAGAATATGTTATGAAAGATAGGCGAATTACTGTTCGGCAGGTAGGTGAGAACTTTGACATTGGTTATGGGACTGCTCAAGATATTCTGACAAATGTACTTGGAATGCGAAGGGTTTGTGCACGTTGGGTGCCTAGACTGCTTGTTCCAGAACAGAAGACGGTTAGGGTATAAATATGCACAAAACTTCAACAGAGATTGTCCCCATGAAGGTGATTTATTTCTTAATAAAGTGATTACATGTGATGATACATGGTTTCATTTCTTTGAGCCCGAAAGTAAGCAACAAAGCTCAACGTGGAAGCATACTTGGTCCCCTTCATCTGTTAAAGCACGCCTTTCGAAGTCGGTTGGCAAAGTAATGTCAATATTTTGTGATACGAAGGGAATGTACTCAATCATATGGTACCTGATATAACTATTGTAAATGGTGACTACTATTCCGGTGTACTTCGAGAACAACTCCGAAGAGCTATCCGAGATAAGCGCCCGGAATTGTACAGGTCAGGATTCATTTTTCACCAAGATAACGCGCCAGTACATGTCAGTCGTGTTGTAAAGCAAACCATGAGCGATTTAAATATAGAACCACTTCAACACCCACCGTACAGTCCAGATTTGGCAATTTGTGACTTCTTTCTGTTTCCAACCGTAAAAGATCACCTTCGTGGAAGGAAATTCGAGTCCAGAGAGGAACTAGGTACTGCAATAACGGAGGCGCTTCGAACTGTGAACTTGCAGCACGTGTTCCGCATGGAGGTGGAAATATGGGACAAGTGCATTAAAGCGTAGGGGTCTTACTTTGAAAAGGAATGAACTTTATTTGTAAGTACCTCTTACAGAATTTACATAATTTAGAAAATTCTCGAATTTACTCGACCCCCCTCGTATATGTACATATGAACCCCCTTTCTAGAAATCCTTTTTGCTTCTTTGCAAACAGTGTAGATCCTTATGAAATACTAAATTCTGGGTTCTCAGTGTTCGCAAAAATAGCCATTTAAAGGTTTTCAGTAGAAAATTGGTACTGAATAATTATGGTAAATATGTAAGTGTTATATTAAATTCCTACAAATCAACTCATGGTCTGTTCCGCACCATTATTATAAAAGCATGGTGTTGGGAAGGTACAGAAAAACTAAAACCACAATTTCAACATTTTTAATGTTCTCAATTAAACACTCACTACCAAATAAGTCAAATATACTAATATAAATACTATAAAAATGTCATTTATTAATCCTTGCATACTGATGGACTCTCCCATCTAGCTAAATAGATAAACATTGGGATAGGTCATTGTAGATATCAAGGGGTCATAGGTTAAAATTTATAAATTTCGATATAATTCTATCTCTGAAGTTTGAGTTTACTTTGGCATGCAGTGTAGACCCTTATTAAACACACATTAAGCCTTGCGATGTCAACAAGCGTTCTCAAAGCCTTGCCTGGTAAACTGGGTATCAAAAGAGACTCACCTAGTATTCTCTATTACTTTTCTGTGTACATGCAGCAAAGGCTCTGGTGAGACTACCTCAATCAAAGTTCAGGCTCGTCTTCTTAGAGAATACTAGGTGTAGAGTGTCTTTTGATATCAATTTACCAGGCAAGGCTTCCAGAACGCTTGTTGACATCGAGAGGCTTGCCGAGCGATTCAACATGCATTCTTTAAGTCGAGCCTGGTAAACTTGATATCAAAAGACGCCTTTATCAGTTTTCAAGCTTAATCACTGTTCAAACTAGCGAATATGACATAATTTTCGATTTATGTGTTGATTCAGTGTCATTAGCGATGCCATTCAAAAAGCGCAACGTCATCATGACCTGATAAAGGCACATGCAATGAGATAGACACATTTTATCAGGCAACGTACAGCGCTGCAGTTAATATGAATGGTAACTTATAATTAGCATTCCCTAGTTCTTGTGACATGCCCACAAAGTAGTGATGTTTACCAAATTCTGAGCTGGTTCAAATAATTTATCAGAACAGGCCTTTTCAAAATAATGATGTTAAACATGACAATGGCGTAGCCAGAACGCTGAAAAAGTTATGCACATCAAAGGGAGAATACCGGATCAAGCAGTGATTCTGTTTAATTGTGTCCCTTTTCAAAATGGGAACTTCTATTGAAGGAAAGAATTTGCTACCAGAGTGAGCGAATTCTTTCCTTTAAGAGCAGTTCCTTATGGTATGGAAAATCCCATTTACCATATCAGGTGACCTCCCATGAATGCTACTATTTTATTACGCAAAGTGCGCAACTGCGTAATGGGAGCTACGCCAATGCATGATTCAAGGTCCATAGATAAGAGTGCAGAGTTAAAAATACTTTTTTTTATTCCTCAACCAAAACGTATGTTGTCGGTACTCAAAAGAACCAACTCAATGTGACAGTTCTTTAGAGCACCCTTAACATATGTTAAAACTGATGGATAAGAAAATATTCAAAGCTTTATTTTCATTTTTTTGCTATAGGCCATTTTGAGATCATGACACCATTTTCTATTTTTTGACAACATTTAAAAAAATTCAAGAAAAAATTAAGTGAAGTTTTGAATACTTTTTGAAAATATATATTATGGAAAATGGAGCATTTGCTCCAAATGAGCAAATGCTCAGTTTTCCATATTTTTTTTCAAATACATGATATTTTAAAGGTGTCAAAAGGGGTTATCATTGAGTAAAGGGTTAACTTCACATATGAATGATAGATTCAAAATATGAAAGTTTTGATCAACCAAAACATATGTTAAAACAGATAGGCAAGAAAATATTCATAATTTTACACTCAAACTTTTTGGCTTGGTTAGATGTAATAGTATGCATGGTAGATTCAAGAAATGAAACGCTGATCTTGTCTGAAGACAAAACATGGTAAAAACTGGTGAGTAATATTATACAATTATTGACTATTGAGTATTGAGGCATTGGACATGATGGGATGTCGACCTGAGAGTACCAATATTGACTGAGGAGGAGCCGTGGTAAATATTGGAATTCTCAGGTCCACATCATATCATGTCCAATTCGTCAATAGTCAACAATTGTTTTATTATATAATTTCTTTAAATAAAAAAGCAACAACAAAATCTTGGCCATGGACTATGTCTTGGACAGTCTTGAATATCTTTTTTTACATGTTGACTAACTGATTCTATTCAGTTATTGCATACTTTATTTGTCATTACAACTGCAGACAGATAAAACCCAGGTTAAATGCGGCATAATAAGGCATTTTATTAGGGTCTAAACTGTATGCTAAATCAAAAATGATCTTCAGAGAGAAAAATAGCAATTTTAATTAGAAATTGTAACCTGTGATCCTTGAATTTTACAATGGACCCTTCCAAGTGTATTGCATCAATCCAGAAAGAATAAATTCATTAGTGCACAGGCCCCCTAGTTGAACCTTTAAAACCTTTAGAAACCTTTAATTTGGTTGCCATACTTTAAAACCTTTAATTTGGCTGAAAAACCTTTAATAACCTTTATTTTGATTAATAAACCTTTAAATTTAGCAAGATCAGTTAGAACATAAGAAACACAAGTAATTTAAGTGACATCTTGAGCTGTATTCATCCCCAGGCCATTATGTCTATACCTACCTCTTGCACCAGAGTGACTCTTATATAAGTCAAGTTTTCTACGGATTCAGATAATGAGTGAGGTAAGGTAAATAAAAATACTTTAGGGTTGATTTCTTGCTTAACATCCATGCTAAACAACTGAGGTAATGTCAGAATGACTAGTTGATCCTAACCACCCTTTTCCCTAGGCTTGCTTAATCCAAATCCTTTTACTAGTAACTGACAACTAATGAAAGAATGTGCCCGACCTGAGAATAGAACCGGCAAAACTCCGGACATTAGGTTGGACATGCTACCAATTGCAATAACTGCGCCAACAAATATTAATGGATAGCATCTTTTGGGTTTAAATTGAATTTTGAATAATGTCCTGATTTTCTAATGTCATCAAATCTAAACAGTGTTATATATACCCCAAATCTAATACAGACAATATACATATTATACATATCTGTCTAAATTTTATATTTAAAAAAGAGCATACAATAAATGGGAGCAATACCCTCTGAAATTGTTCATTTACTGAAGGTAAAATTGTTTTTACAAAATGACCAGAGATGGCTTCTCCTGCTTTCTTGGTTTTCAAAATTTTTCGTGGGAGGACCTCCGTACCCCCTTCCAGATTCGAAAATATGTGATTTATTTTTTTAAACTAACACGGCTCAGCACAAGCCTTTTTGTTAAAAAGTGAGGCTTCCAACTGGAGAGTAAAACAACACAAGTATTTCTCTTTTTGGCTATACATTTATTGGCTAAGGATTTGCTGCACCCCTTTTATACCATCATTTATCGTAACATGGAGTTGAAGATCAAGATCAGGTATTTATATACGAGACAATTTGGTGTTAATTTGCTCATTATTTTTGTTAAAATATTAATGAAACAACCTTTATTTTACCTAAAATAGCCTTTATAAAAAACCTTTATTTTCATGAGTGTCTGCTAGGGGCCCTGTAGTGCATTTAAGGGTTCTGCTGATTACTATATTCAACAGCAAAGTCTGAATTACATGTATATAATGAAGCACCAAATCTTGTAAATTTCATGCTGATGTCACTCACTGAATTGTATTTACAGCAAATCAAGTTTCATGCTGAAACCACACCTGTTATGGAATGTTTCTATGAAGACTTTTTAGTAACTAATATTGAAGAAAACCCCACAGCCCATGCCACATGTAGTTAAGTTGACTCAAGTGGATATGCATCTGGGTCAATCAGCAGATGTTTATTTATAGATTATATAATAATACAAAATATTCATAATTTTAAGCCTAACCCTTTGTATTCTAATAGTGTTTACCATACATATTGGGATAGCTATTTTGTACTTTCAGGGATCACAGGTAGACTCAAGGCTGTATTAATATTAGCAAATACTGCATATCCATGCGCGGATGCAGAAAGTTTTGTCAGAGGGGGTCCAAATATGATAATTTTTTTTTTTTTTTTTTTTTTTTTTGGTTGATGAGGGGATAGAGGATCCAAATGTCACTATAAATGGGCCATTATCGGCCTGCCAGCGAAATGCCATTTAAATGGCGTTTCGCTGGCTGGCCGATGATGGCCCAACATTGAATGCTGGCTTGGTAGCTTTGTGATTTTTCAGGGGATCCGGCCCATTATTGCTAAGAAACCCTATATTTTTGTGATTGATCAGGGGGGTCCGGACCCCCTGTCCCCCCTCTGGATCAGCCCATTATATCCTGATGAAATGCAGCAATCTGAGCTTCATTGTTTGTCAAAGTACCCTTTTAGTGGGTTTTCAGTATACAATGGGTTTACTAGACAGGACAGATTTGTGAAATAAAAGTTTTATCTTGTCTGAAAAGTACTATATAATCTCATGCGTTATTTCAATTTCTAAATAATCTGGAAAATGGAATGTTCAGAAATAGAGAGAACCTACAAGACCTGGTAACAGCAGACTCTTTTTCATTGAGTGCGTTCATGAGAAATATTGGAAAGTGCAACACTTCTCAAATATGAGCCTCTACGCTAGTAAACCTGTCTTTGGGGTTTGCGAACAATACAAGGGAAGACCAGCCTGCGCATCCGGGTAGTCTGATCAGCGCTTTTGTTATTCGCTCTATAGCAGAGGAGACTGGTTTGAGTTTCACTTTTTTGGAAACCCTGAAGACAGGTTTTCTTGCGTCCAGGCCCATATGATTCTGAACAAGCACCCTAAAGATAATGTATTACAGAAACATGAAATTATCTCTTTATCTTATCTGAAAAAATAACAATCTCAAACATGATATTTCAAATCAGAACATGAATGCAGCCTTCAGAACCGAATGCATAATTTAAAATTAAGCCAGTGCATGAGATTTCCATCAATGAGGTATGTGCGACCAGCAAAGCCTCACATCAGCCTGCGCATACGCGCAGTCTGATCAGAGCCTTTGCTAGTCGCTTGAGTATTCTATGATTGTTAAGCTACTGACTGAACACCATTTCGAGTTTCTAAGCTTAAAAGGAGACTGCAGAGGCTTGTCTGAGTCTACACATGTGAAAATGACACATTGTTGGAAATCACATGCCACGGCTCAATTGATTTCTTATTTCTCAACGAAAACATGCTGTGAATACACCAACGTTCTTTCAAGTACCTAAAACTCATGCTTAGCCTGATGATAATGCAGTTAGACTCACTACCAACTGCGCCATACTGGGCACAGTATGAAGACACAGATGAAATGCTGCATAAGGTGGTAGTTCATAAGGACCTGGACTGTTTGCTCAGATAAAAAAATCTTCATGTACAGAAATACATTTTATTCTATGACGTCACATCTGGGAGTGAAATAACGCCGTGCAATAAAATCAATCAATATACCACTAGTAGTTTACAGATTTGCGGGAAGCATTATGACCTCCATAACAACGTTGCGTACTTAATGACAAAATTATAACGTTTTTTTTACGGCAGAAATAATATTTCAAAGTAATCTTAATGTCATATGGTAAATAGAATCTAACATTCATGCTCTTGTATTATTGAATTTTTAAACTTGTTGCGAAAAAGAGATAAACTGCTCGAAAAGCCTCGCATTTTATCACTTTTCCAAAACTCATTTAATATATTCAATAAAACATTAAAACTTGTGCAAGATCTTCTATGTAATTTAGAAATGTTTACCAGTGACCCCTTAAACATAAAATGGGCAATTCCATACGTATTCAATTAACATGTATGGGAAAAACAATCAAAATAAAAATGGTTAATGAAAAACAGTATTACTCATTAAAATTTTCTATAAATAATAAACTCTTAAAAGATTTAAATACTATATCATTACAGACTCACTAACCATAGATCCAGATAAGGAATTTTTATAAGCTTAAAATTGCAATTATTTTCTTACCCATCAATCTAAACAGGTGTTTTGGGTGCTCAAATGAACCGTCTCATTGAGACGTTTCTTTTGAGTGCCCACAACATATATTTTGGATGAGAAATGAAGAAAATAGTTTTCCAATATACACTCTTATCTGGAGGCCTAACTGACTAACTAACTATAGGTTAGAAAAAAATCCTATCCAGCAACATATTTTACTTATACAGGCCTCCAGATAACAGTGTGTAATTGAAAATGATGATCTTATTGCTAACAAAAAACATGCGGTATGTTGTGGATACTCAACAGAACCGTCTCGATAAGACCAATAGGGCTTCAGTTTTTTTTCAAGATTGGATTTATTTGTTTGTTTGATTCTTTACGACCAATCAACAATCTTTCAATTATATAGGGACAGGTCTTCCTGGGTTAAACCAGTATTAAGCTAGGATTAATGTGACTTGCTCAAGGACACAACGCAGTGACGCCTGTGAGGCTCGCACCCGCAGCCCCTCGATTACAAGGCAAGCACTCTACCACTGAGCCACTGCGCTCCCCAACAAGATTGGTGGGCCGAAGTGACCCATTGAGCAAAAAATGTCATTTTCTGAAATGATTGGCCCAAGCATATCAAACTAAACACAGTTGACATTTGGGTAGTATACTTTACCTACATACTGACACAGACACTTATATTCATATGTATATTGACTGCTGATGATACAGTTAAACCTGTCTTTAGCGGCCACTCAAAAAAGACCGAAAATTGGTTTTCAAGACAGATTATTGCTTAATGCAATCCTTTCGACCCTTCATTCAGCTACCATTTGTTATTAAGATCTTTGTTTTGTCTCTTTTTGAGTGGCTGCTTAAGACAGGTTTTGCTGAATTGACAACCTACATGTACTTTCTGTTTTGTTGAGTTTGTAGACTCGCTGTAAAATGAATATTTTATTAAAGTGAGATTTTTCACAACTAAAAAGAATGGGTCCACTACTCCACGGGGCCCACTGCCTTGGAAAGTGACGGGTGACAATGACCCGAGTCATTCCTGCGAGACCTGACAATACCTCATCTAGATCTATCGCATTTCGCCCTTTGCATTATGGGTAACTAGCGAAATTTGGCTAGTCCCGTTCAATTCTCTCACTCCTGTAGTGACATAATTCATTGTTGAAAATAGCCAGAAAATAAATTTTTGACAGTTTATCATTTCTCTTTTAGTCAATATTTTCTGAATGTAAACCCCTGAGTCATGCAAGCAGTGATCGCATAATATACTTTTAATAAAAATGGCGGTTCAATCCCAGTGTGCACCTAGCGAAAGGCGACAGGTTAGTACGTGCTAGCGTGCTTCCTGTTTGTGACAATGTGACCCGGGCAGACCATAAATCTGAAGGCCTGTAAGACTCTTCCTTGGGGCAACAAAACACATGTTTATAATGACATAATAGGATAAAATCACAATTCAGCGTTCCAAAATGTTGCTCAACATGGCCTATGTTACATTTGCATGACTTAAGTTTAGAGTGTGTAACGAAAATTAAACAAAACATATTCCTGTATTGTGGGTAACATATGTTGTGGGTACTCAAAAGAACCGTTTCAATGAGATGGTTCTTTTGAGCACCTAAAACATATGTTTAAATTGATGGGTGCGAACATAATTGCAATTTTACACTGAAAAATATAAACCTGTAGATTGGTTTGGTATAAGGTGGCCAAAATTTAACAAGCAAAAAAACATTTTTTGGGGTTGGGGTTGTTTTTTGGAGGGGGGGGGGTAGAAGAAGAGGTTTTTAAATAGAGTGTTAATACTAAATCATGATCATAATATTTACTTATACAAAAGTTAGTGATACTCAACCTCCAATAGTTCTTAGTAGTACTGGTAATTGATTCAAATTTAATTTCTGATAGAGAGAAAAGGATGTATTTACAGAATATTTTAACCCTTTCAGATTTTTCCATAAAGCTATATTATACCGTAAAATCTCTTCTTTAGGCCCATGATCTAATAGAGGCCCATTCCCCAGTTTGGACGACAAAAATGCCATTTTTTATGAAATTTCCCCAAAAAATCGAACCTCTAATAAAGGCCCACCCATGAATATTGGAAAAAAAATGATCCTACGTTAGGCAGGAGCATCTCGAATTTGATATTAGCAGCCGATTTCTAGTCGTCCACCTACAATGAATTGTCCCTTTAAATAAGGTACATTGTTTTTTTACCCTACTTTCATTTTGTCCCGAAATACCAACCCTCGCTGGCAAGTTGTGAACCCTGTACTCTGTTATACCCTTGACACTGCATATTGAAAGTTTTTTCGATGCCTAACGCGGAAATAACCATTTATCATGTCAAAAGTCTTCTACCTACGGACTTCGCGACACTATCATCTCAAGATGGGGACCGTTACCGATAAATTGAAGCTATAGACTTTTCTCGCACTTTTAGCCTCTAATAGAGGTCCACCCCCATCTCCATGAATGGTAATGATTCTTATAGATGCCTGGGCCTGTAATAGAGATTTTGCGGTACAATAAATTCAGGATGGTCCATTGTATATATATATATATCGAGTGGTCACAGGCTATAAATGTCATAGCAATCAGTGAAGGCACTGATGAAATGCCAAATATGCAGCATTCAATAACTGTTTGCCAAAGTGCCTGTTAAGGGGTTTCAGGTATACAGCGGGTGAATAATTTCCTACGAAAATAACATGATTTGTGTGCTTTTAAGCAGCCAGAATATATGTTTTGAAAGGAACTATTGAAAATAATGATTTTTTGGGGGTTATATATAATTTAACGATGAAAGTAAGGAAGAAGGATTCCCCTTTAATACAAAATATTGATAATAAAATCGCTGATAGGTAGCTCTTTGATTAAAGAAATAAATCTTTTTACGACCAATGGAATTTTCCAAAAAGGTTTGAAACAGTTAAGCCAGGATAGTCCATTGTATATTTTGAGGGGTAACAGACTTTAATTTTCAAAATATAATGACTATAATGAATTTCTTTCTCTGAAGATCAATTTTACTCTATCAATCAAAGGAGACCCTGATGAAATGCTGCCATATGCAGCATTTCATCTGGGTCTTCACTGTTTTACAAAGTACCTGTTTAGGGGCTACTGATATTCAAAGGGGTTAACTATATGGACCATATAAGATGCTTGCACATCTGTGCAGTCTCCCCAGTCTTTGTTTCTTGCAAAAGTATTGAAGTAGAGCAAGACTTGGACCGACATTTCAACTTCTAGCCCTGATGGATACGTCAGCCTGGGGACTTTTATGTTTGTTCCAATGCAAAACAACTTTCACGTAACAATGAAATACAACTGTCAGTGTCACGTTCCAATGCAATATAACTGTCACGTTCCAATGCAATGGGAGAGTCAAGTTCCGATGCAATACAACAGTCATGTTCCGATGCAATACAACAATAACGTTCCAATACAATACAAAGTCACGTTCCAACGCAATACAACAGACACGTTCCAATGCAATACAACAGTCACGTTCCAATGCAATACAGCAGTCACGTTCCATTGCAATACAACAGTCACGTTACAATACAATACAACAGTCTCGTTCCGATACAATACAACAGTCTCGTTCCAATACAATACAAATCTCACGTTCCAATGCAATACAACTATCACGTTCCAATGCAATACAACAGTCACGTTCCAATGCAATACAACAGTCACGTTCCATTGCAATACAACAGTCACGTTACAATACAATAAAACAGTCTCGTTACAAGACAATACAACAGTCATGTTCCCATACAATACAACAGTCACGTTCCAATACAATACAACAGTCACGTTCCAATGCAATACAACAGTCTCGTTCCAATACAATACAAAAATCATGTTCCAATGCAAAACGACAGTTATGTTCCAATGCAAAACAACAGTCAGGATCCAATGCAAAACAACAGTCACGTTCCATTGCAATACAATAGTCACATTCCAATGTAATACAACAGTCACGTTCCAATGCAATACAGCAGTCACGCTTTAATACAATACAACAGTCACGTTCCAATGCAATACAGCAGTCACGCTTTAATACAACAGTCACGATCCAATGCAATACAACAGTCACGTTCCAATACAATACAACAGTCACGTTCCAATGCAATACAACAGTCACGTTCCAATACAATTAAAAAATTACTAGTTGCGAGCTGGTATCCAGCATAAGGTACAAGTTGACATGTGCGTACAATGTAGATTCAAATCAGTCTGTGCATCCACTTAGTCTGATCAGAGTCGTAGTTGTCCGCCTGAAGAAATTTTTGGACTTTTGGCTACCCACTTTGTGCACATCGAAGACTCTGATCAGACTGCGCGGATGCGCAGGCTGATCAGTGTCTTCGATGGACGCACCAACTAGTACACTTTCTACCTTCCCAGACAGTGAGTTTAGCCAACATGTTACGAAAGCTGAAGGCAACATACGCTATCAGCGTTGAATCCGTGTGATATTATAAGCTGATGTTTGGTTCCGTCATAAGCAATAGCTTGAGCAACGTTGTCAATGTTCAACAGCACTCGCTCATTCTTTAAGTCTCCTGACATAACAATTATTTCTCTATGTCCACATACGAAGATATTGTCAGACGTGTCTACTGCTACTCCTAAGTTGGACAAGAAAGTCGTCCTCTCCAGTTGTCTACTGGTGATAACAGCACCATTGTTGGCATCTAAAACAGTTATGGTGTTATTACCGTTGTCTGTAGCTACAATCCACCGCCCATCACTGTTGCTGCAGATGTATATGCTATTCTTAAACGAAGACTGACCGCCAAGCAACTGCTCACTGCCTTGTCTATCTATTGCGTGTAATTGATGCAGGTCTGTACAAATCAGATTATCTTTACTTTGAGTAATTCCAACGCTATGAAATGACAAGTTAATTGTTTGTTTGATCCTCAGCTTCTCATTTGCAACTTCTAGAAAGACCAAATGATGTCCTTGAGTAACAACAGCTTCCATGTCATTCAACATTGTTATATCCCAGCAATGTCGCACTTGCACTGAGGATAAGACTCTCATGTCTTGGGAAAACAGTTTCACATTACCATTGTTATAATCAACAAACAGTTTCTGTCCACATGATGTTATAGCCACACCTGATATGAAGCACGTATTCCTGTCCTCCTTAGTTCTGACATTGTAAGTGCCTGTCTGTCTGGCTTTAATTTGTCCGAATGAAGATTTTGTTGATTTTAGTCTTGGCCAGCCTCCTCTATTTGAAGGACTGGCTGGTCTTGTTGATCCTTTTATATGGCTGGGAAAATTGATATCTTGGGTGGATACATCAACATCAACGTTTAAATGGTGTTTGTTTAAAGAGCCAAAATTCAATGGCTTAGATAAGAGTATCTGAACATCTTTGCTTGGCTCAAAAATGAGAGATGTTAGATTTAGGGATTCTTTCAGACTTTCAATGGCAGCAACACACTTCCTGGTCTTGCTAACTGACTCTTGTAAACTGAGAAATGTGTTTACATTAATAGGCTTGCCTCTGACTTTGTTTGTAAAGTTTATCTCTGTGTCAACTTGGGAAATCTGAGATTTAATTTCCTGCTTAAGTTGCGATACTGTTTTATCCTGCAAGTCGCATTCAGCGTTAATGACAGTCTTCATATTCTGGTAGCTTCTGTTGATTTCTGCTATGATTTTATCATACGCTGTTTTTGCGTCCTTCAGCAGTGTTTGCCTCTGGTCTATCAGCTTACCACCACGTTTGTCTACAGAGGACAAAAACTTTGATAGTTGGCTCTTGTAGCTTTTGTTGGCATCACACAAGTTGTCAACCTCGCTTAGCTGGATATATTTACATGTATCCTCTACGCTTTTGGTGTCGCACATACTATGACTGGCGGAACAACACATTGAACATATTAGTGCCCCATGGTGATAGCAAAACTGATCTTTGAGACGTTTAGGATGGTCATCACAGAGCTCATACCTAGGTGGCTTATCGGCCATAGACGGTGGCATGTCAGCGCCTGTCTGGATCACGTGACCTTTGGTAGCCATCAAACGTCCATGGACACTGTGACATTCGGTACACAAGTACTGGTTACAGTTCTTACAGAAACAGTTGACCTTGACATTTTTCCCTCTGGACTCGTCACAAGGTTCACAGTAGGGGTCGTGGTACTCGTCACTGGATCCGTGTCGAGAGACAAAGCTGTTGGCCATTCTAAAAAATATACTAAAAATAGACAGGACTTACAGCAGTTATAACTCATACAGGAGTAGAGAACGAGTTTTGTTTGTAAAGCTGTTCGCCATTCTTTAAACATATAATAATATAAACAGGAATCTCAGCAGTAATAACTTCTACAGGAACGGAGGGCGAGTTTGTGCTGTAAAGCTGTCTGCCATTCCACAAACATATAGCAATAAAGACAGGATTTTCAGCAGTTATTACTTCTACAGGAACGGAGAGCGAGTTCGAGCTGTAAAGCTGTCTGCCATTCTATAAACATATAATAGTATAGAAATGACCATATTCAGAAAAAATTGAATTTTGACCTAATGACCCTATTTCCAGTGTTGGGGGAGGGGGTAGGGGTCTGCGGGCAAAAATATCTGCTACCATGTTGCTGCAATTAATGACCATTTTCTGAAAAAGTTGGATTTTAACCTATTGACCCAACCCCCATGGCTGTGGGGGGGGGGGGTATGTGTATGTGGGCAAAATATTTGCTACCATGTTGCTGCATTCATGATTCCATTTTGATTGATATGTAACATGACCATGTTCTGAAAAAGTTGAATTTTGACCTTTTGACCCCACCCGCAGGGGGTGTGGGGTCTGCAAAAAAAATATTTACTACCATGTTGCTGCATTTGTGATTCCATTTAATTTGATATGCAACATGACCATGGTATGAAAAGTTTATTTTTGACCTATTGACCCCACCCAAGGGTCGTTGTGGGGGTGTCTGGGCAAAATATTTGTTTGTTTGATTTGATTCTTTACATCCCATCAACACTCTTTCAGTTAAATAGGGACGGTTCTTCCTGGGTTGAACCAGTACTAAGCTAGGATAAATGTGTCTTGCTCAAGGACCAGAACGCAGTGAGGCCGGTGAGGCTCGAACCCGTGGCCCTACGGTCTTGAGTCAAGCACTCTACCACTGAGCCACTGCGCTCCCTTTGGTGCATTCGTGATTTCATTTAATTTGATATGCAACATGACCATGTTCTGAAAAAGTTGATTTGACCCCACCCCAGGGCCGGTGTGTGTGTGTGTGTGGGGGGGGAGTAGGGGGATTATGTTGCACTCCACTATTAGGTTTCCATAGACGCAAATGTTAACATTTTTAACACCTTGTTCAAAAACTATACATACAAAATACAAAATTTACCAAACCGGCATCATAAGAAAAAGTTGAGTTTGGACCTATTGACACAACCCCAGGGTTTTTTGGAGGGGGGGGGGGGGGGGGGGGGGGGTAGGGGTCAATGGGCAAAATATTTGCTACCATGTTTTTGCATTCGTGGCTTCATTCAGTTTGATATGCAACATGACCATGTTCTGAAAAAGTTGAATTTTGACCCCAGGGTCGGGGTGGGGGGTCTGCAGATAAAATATTCACTACCATGTTACTGCATTCGTGACTCCATTTAATTTGAAATGCAACATGAACATGTTCTGAAAAATTTGATTTTGACCTATTGAACCAACCCTCCGGGATCAGGTGGGGTTGGGTGGGGGGAAGGGTGGGGTCTGCGGGTAAAATATTTGCTACAATCTTGCTGCATACGTGATTCCCTTTAATTTGATATGCAACATGACCATATTCTGAAAAAGTTGAAATTTGACCTTTTGGCCCCACCCCCTAAGTCCACCCAGGGGGTCGGACCCAGGCCATTGATTAAAAATCACGTTTGTAATGTTTTATATTTATTTTACCTCTGTTTGCACGCGAAATATCAGTAAAAATAGTGACAACTGACTGAGTTATTGTGAAATTTAAATATTTAACCTTTGACCCCACCTAAGGGGTCAGGGGGTTGGGTAAATTTTAATCAATATCATGCTTATCTACAGGCACTTGGTAATCATTGCCTAAAGTGAGAAGTTGTCAGGTTTTATTATTTTGGAAAAATGTGAAGTTAGTTCCACCAGCTTTTGCGTTAGCCTAAACCTTAGTCCAGAAAGGGCCATAACTCAGCCAAAAGTTTGCGATTGACCCCCAAATTCGAATTTGACCTGTATTATATGATGTTTTTCCCCGCTGTAAAATTTGAATGAAACTGTTGCATCCGTTCAAAAGTTATTGATCGGAAACCACAATTGAGCCAATTCTGCGTCAAAAAGGGCCATAACTTAGCGGATTACGCCCTTATCGAACTTGACCTGTATTTAATGATGCTTGACCCTTCTGTAAAGTTTAAAAAAAATGTATGCGTCCGCTCAAGATTTATCAATCGGAAGCCAAAAGTGTGACAACGCGGACGACGATCCCTATGTGTCGACCATGCTTCGCAGGCGACACAATAAAACGGAAATAACTCATACAGGAAAAGAGGGCGAGTTTGGGTTTTAAAATTCGACGAAGCCAATACACCAATTAATGCAACAATACTGGCTGAACATTTTTACCCAATATTGTAAAAAAGAAAGAGTATGATCAGGAAATACCACAATCACATACTCAAGACCAACCCAGGGCACCGTGAGGAAGAGCCATGGAACATTTATAGTAACAATACATCTGTAAGACAATAATAGCAAAGCAACCAGCTTTCTTTTCATTCCAAGATGATTACAAAACTAGAATGGACACAAAGTAATGCATAACAAAACAAAGACAAACACAGAACTCTCACAAACAACGGGAAGTACATTCAACAATATATCAACAACAACAATACCACCGCCTTAGAAAGGACAGCAGCCTAAGCCACCGCGGGGCTTAAATGCATTTAACTAGTACTAAATCTTCGCCCTAGATTATGTTGTTGTTAAAACACGAAATTGTTTACTTCGCATGGAGGCCAGGGAAAGTCGGCCAGGGAAAGCCCTAGTTCTTTCCTTGCTAGCGGCGACTTTTGTCATCTGTTGATAACCTTTTACAAACAGCTTGCGGACAGAACGACCCTGATCTGGATCCAAAACTTTTGACACACTAATAGTGTTCCTGAAATATCTTTTTTGAAAAAAGTTTATGTGGAAGAAAATATAACGTCAGCAAGCGACAACAAAAACAAAAAAAGTGCCTAGCATGCAAGCAGTAAAATCAGTCCCAGAAACAACTACAAAGTACACTTAACAACACTTATAAGTGTGCACATATAAATGGACCCATATCTTCATAAATAAAAGTCAGGTCATTTTCAAATTTTCTACAGATATAGAAGACATTCATGACATGATATTCCATAAATTTTAATTTTCATATAACTCAAACTTTTAAAACGCGAAATCAAAATTCAAATATATCATAAAATCAAAGTTCACAGTTTTCTATGTTTTAGAATTCATCTTTCTATGACATTTCATTTATGCATATCATTTTATAGTTAAGCATTTTTTAATAAAATGGTGGTGGTTCTGTTATTTTGTGGGCAGGTGTGTCCTTACATCATAAAACTAACATTGTCTTCATAAATGGGAACTTAACTGCAGCTCCCTATCAACACGAAGTGCTGGATACAGAGGTCATTATATTGTTGAGAAACCACAGAGGAATGCTGTTGCTGCACGATGATGCTCCAGCCTATCGGGCAAGGGGCACCACTGCATATCTGAATTCAAACTACGTAAATGTCATCGACTTTCCCCCCAAATCACTAGACCTAAACATAGTTGAAAACATTTGGGTTGAACTAAAACCGCGGTGTAAGGAGAACAGGGGATATTCCGGCTGCACTGAATCAACTAAGAGCAAACATTCTCTACGTGTGGAACAACCTCCCTCAGAATTACGTTCAGCGTTATGTGACGTCAATGAGACGCCGTTGTCTTGCTGTAGTGAACAGTGCGAGGGGACATACCCGCTACTAAGTTTACAAGGATATTGACGCCGCTGCAGGATTTGACTTTAGAACACTTTGATATTTACTTAGTTTTATGATATAATGGATCAAGTTTGGTCTCTTTTAAAGTATTTGAAAAATATGAACTTTGTTTTTACCATAAATTTGTATTTTGCGTTCGCATTTTTTAACCTTTTTATTTATTCGAAATAAAACAAATGCAACTTTATACTAGAACACATTCGATGGCGCGCCATCGCAAATCCCCACGCTCTCAAAGAAATCTAACGGTAATTGACCCTTTGACCCTTCCCAAGGCCCCAGGGGGGGGGGGGGGGGGGGGACCCAAAAAATTGTGCCGGTGCATGTGCCATTCATGTGAGTAACTCACACACAAAATCTGGTTGAATTTCGGAAAAAAATATTTTTTTACCCCCAACCCCCCACGGTACCCCAAGTCCCACCCCTGGGCTTGACCCAGGCGGCCGAATGAAAATCCCGTCTGATATGTTATATATATTTCATTTGTGAGAAGATACACAAAGTTTGGTTTTAAAACCTTTGAAATTGACTTTGTAATTCAGATTTAATGATATTTGACCTTTTGGCCCCTCCCCAAGGCCCCAGGGGGTGGGGACCCAAAAAATGGCGCCGGTGCATGTGCCATTCATGTAAGTAACTCACACACCAAAGGACCTCTGACGGTGGTAATGGGAATCACAGTGTATCGCTGCCTATTATTTTGATAAAAATTAAAGTCGATCAAATGCTTCCATATTCATATATAAGCTCGCTGTTGGTCTCTATTTTATGATTTTGCATTTGATTTCCTATTTCCATAAATGTACGGCTTTATTTTGGGGCTAAAATGGTCACTTTTTGTATTATACATATAGGAAATAGAAAAATATTTCTAAAACATCATTCCCCCCCCGAGTCCCAACTAATCCTTTGCACGTAAGTGTGTTCTCATATGTTACATAATATATGTGAAAAGCTAGCTGGGACTCGGGGGGGGAATGATATCCCACAGCCCAAAATGTGACGTCTGGGCGAGCCCGATCATTAGCATTTGGATTTTTGGTGTGCTCTCTTGAAAATCTTTTTTTCCAGTTTAATGAAATAATAAGAACAAGTAAGCTTCCTTTTCATAACCCATTAGCAATGAAATATTACAACGTTTAAGCATATTTTTCTTTAGATTATGAAAATTGTCCCTTTACTAAATTCAGTTGGTAGGTTATTTTGCACATATACTGTATCTATCCAATACACATAAACTACATGGCCATTGACTAGGTGTACCTTATGCATGGATGAATGGTTATAGAATATTGCTGCATAATATTGCACCAGGTAAATACATTGTCATCAAGGTTGAATATGGACTACAGTTGCACTTCAAAATATTTCTTAACAAATCAGATAGAAAAAAAACAACAACAAAAATAATCTAAAATGCTCATGATTTTGGACTTTAAAATACTTTCACTGTGATTTGTAATCGAGGATTGATGATATAATACTCTTACACGTAAAAATAATTGATTTCTAAATGTTTTGGTGAAGTCAAATTTTGCAACCCCTACCCCCTTTGGTAGCGTCTCCTGTTTTGTTGTAGGGATCTGCCTGTCTAATTATAACTTTAATTCGTTCCTAATACACCAAGCGTCCTATTCAAAAGAATACCAGCGATATCTTATGCATAGGGAAAATTTGGGAAGCATCTGAAAAATAGGCAGATACCCTATCAAAGTGTCAGAGGTCCTTTGGTTGAATTTCGAAATAAAAAAAATTTTGACCCCCAAACCCCCCACGGTACCCCTAAGTCCGACCCCTGGGGCATGACCAAGGCGACCAAATGAAAATCCCGTCTGATATGTTTTATATCTTTCATGTGTGAGAAGACACACAAAGTTTGGTTAAAAAATCTTTGAAATTGACTTTGTAATTGAAATTTAATGATATTTAATGATATTTGACCTTTTTGCCCCTCCCCAGGGCCCCAGGGGGCGGGGCCAAAAAAAAATGTGCCGTTGCACACCCTATTCATGTGAGCAACTCACACACCAAATTTGGTTGGATTTCGTCCAATGGTTTAGGAGGAGATAGCATGACGGACGGACGGACGGACAGACGGACGGACAGACGGACGGACGGAGGCGATTGCAATATCCCCTACGCTTTTTTAAAAAAGCGTGGGGATAAACACATATGTAGTTTATATTTGTTGAAAATTTGAAAATGATCTGACCAGTATTAACGGTGATATGAACCCATTTATATGTGCACACTTATAAGTGTTGTTAAGTGTAAATATACAGAAATTAGCACGCCTCGAGGTTATAAAACTTTTTTTTATTCTCAGCTGAACTTAGCATTATTTTTCCTGCTCCTAAATGTTGAATAGTTGGCATCCCAACATTTAGCAGGATAAAATTAATATTGTAATACCTATGAGCAGTTGGTCCTGAACTGGACACTATAACGGTCACCCTTTACAAATTCACATTTGTTTTTTTTTTATCTTTTTTAATACATCGTTCATACCGTGACATGAGATTTCCAACAATGTGGTATGTGCGACCAGCAAAGGCTCAAACCAGCCTGCGCATGCGTGCAGTCTGATCAGAGCCTTTGCTAATCGCTTATTTGAATACTAGTATACTATGACTGTTAAGCTACTGACAGAGAAGCATTTGGAGTTTCTAAGTTTAATAGTAGGCTGCACAGGCTCGTCTGAGTCTACACTTGTCAAAATGCAACATTGTTGGGAATCTCATGTTGGTGAAAGGACATCATGTAGATTTATTTGAGCCAGTGTCCAGCGAAAGGTACAAGTTGGTTCCCCCTTTACTGGTACATCATGTAGATGCATGTATCAGTTGAGCCGGTGTCCAGCGAAAGGTACAAGTTGGTTCCCCCTGACTGGTGGTAGTACATCATGTAGATACACATTGTCTGCGCATGTGCGATACTAAAGGATCGTCAGTATTTGATAAAATGCTTCCGGTCGATGACAATGTGTAGATACATGTATCGTTTGAGCCGGTGTCCAGCAAAAGGTACATGTTGGTATATGTGCCAAACGAGGACTCAGATCAGGCTTCGCATCCGCACAGTCTGGTCTGAGTTTTCAACGGGTACTCTTTGAGTAGCCATCACGGGTGGTAAACCTAGGAATTACCACGAAATAGTGTTAACGTAATTTTGTTCCCAAGCCACATCCGGGACACGTCGTGGTAGTTTCCAGGCCGAAAATTGGATAAAGAAAGGTTGGTGTCACTTGCATTTTTGTTTTATTTTACAACTAAGAACGAACAATGGTGAAATCCGACAATGTGGTTTCGTGTAAATATGTTTCAGCGTGCCCTCTAGCCCAAAATTTTGTCTGAAAAGTTATTTTCTTTCTTTAGATTCGTGTTTCCCCACTGGCCATGGGATTTAAACATTTCTCGTGCGTAAAACTAAGACTCTGATCAGACAGTGTGGATACCCAGACTGATTTGAATCTTAAGGTAACTCAATACAGATAAAATGCCATTTTTGGAGACCAAATCATCATTTTTCTGTTCATAGTATCTTATCTAAATATGTACCCGCTAAATCATCAGTTGGAAGTAAGCAGGTGAGAAAAAAGAAAATGTCAAACTTGATAATTTTTTTTGATTTTTCCTACCTTTTTGTGTAGTTTTGGAAAAAAAGCTTAGTTGCTTCCCTTGGTCTTCCAGCTGTAAAGCAATATTACTGATATGTAGTTTAAATATGCCTATATACAATGGAATGTGTGACAAGGTGAAAATCTGACCATTTCATACTGAAATTTAAGGATTCCAGAAATTCCTGAAATTAAAAAATGAATCAATGGTTTAGAAAGGTCAATGCAGGTCATGTGCTGGTACTATTTTATAGATGAAAAGTATGGTAGTCTGTAATGACCGTATAAAATAGTCAAAGGGAGAAAACTCTTACAAGATTGAACATCATATATTAGTTGAGGTTACTGTTATTGGTCTTTGCTTTATTTTTCAATTTGCTGCTAATTTTTGTTGACAGTTTGGGCCAGATTAGGCCTGACAAAACATTGGTCCTGATCTGGCTCCAATCTGTTTGACACTGTGATAGTTATCCTGAAAGAATTCGCTTGAAAAAATTTAATTTTAGAAGAAATCAGCGATTAACAAAAATATTCTGCAAGCAGTGACTTATTACTTTTGTTTGATTTTGGTTCATTACATCCCAGTCAACAATTTTTCAGGTATGTCAAAATTGGTCTTCCTGGGTTGAACCGTTACTAAGCAAGGATTAATGTGTCTTGCTAAAGAAGCCAAAGTGAACATCACTTTCGAGGTTTGACTAATCAATATGCTAACAAAAAAGAATCCACCATTTGTTTTGTTATATGACACTGTGTGGCTTTTCCTAGTTTTATATCAAGTTTTTCATATTTATAAATTTACTCAAGTCAGATGTTCCTAGTGCAATGAAAAGACGATTATTTCAAAAATTGATTTTCAAGTTTCTGAAAGTCTTATGAGATGTGCAAAAGAATTGCATTTTTTAAATGACTGTTCTCATAAAATGAACAAATTCTTAATTCAACATAAGAAATCATGCTTTTCTTTAGCCAGTTTTCCCATATCTATCTTAGCTGTCAGGCAGCAGTGAAGTGGTGACTACCTGTCCTGGGCTAAATTTAGTTTTTATCTATTTTTAGCTGTCTGGCAGCAACAAATCCTGACGTCCACCTGTCCTGGGCTAAATTTAGCTCATCACTGGTAGACATCAAGATCTGTCATAACCAGTGAAAGCTAGTTTCAGCCAATCAGAGGAGGTTTTTTTTTTATAAGAGTAATATAACAATAGAATTTGTTATGTATACTGCTCAGAATATGATAAGGGTCAAGCATATAATCTTATAGGGTTCATTGATTCAGGATATATATGATAATGTTGTTGTTTTTTGTAGTCAGTACATACATGTAAATGAGGTGTTTTCATTTAGCTATGTCCAGTTAGCAAAGATTCTGTGCATAACATTGTAATTATTATCTTACCCTTCATTTTAAACATGTTTTGGGAGCTCAAAAGAACCATCTCATTGAGACGGTTCTTTTGCATACCCGCAACATATGTCTTGGTTGGGATATAAGAAAAATGCAGTGCAATTACCCATCCTTATCTGGAGGCCTGTATAAGATAGTGAAAATCAATAGAAAATGATCAACACAATCCGAAACAATACAGAGTATAAATGGCATACAGGATAAATCCTTGACCCTTATCATATTTTGAGCAGTATATAATACTTCTTTGTAATCTAAGGTGTAATTAAGATCAATAATTCAATACTAATATACCTTTTATATAAAAGAACTTCACAGTTTGGTGGTAATAAGCTGGTATCTTATGACAAGAACTGTAAGATGAAGTAATCTGGCTAGAGATTAGTGTGGTTAATGAGTCTGTACAGAGTCCTCACAATCAATTCGAAATCCT
The DNA here is from genome assembly GCA_964019695.1 of Loripinus fragilis. NCBI lineage: Eukaryota > Metazoa > Mollusca > Bivalvia > Lucinida > Lucinidae > Loripinus > Loripinus fragilis. The sequence continues at coordinate 8,071,377 of OZ026528.1, forward strand.
CTTGGTACATTCACCTAAAAAGATAATATATTAATTAGTGTTTTACAAGTATTGCACTTTTCTAAAGATGTCATTGGTTGGTCTAGCATCTGTGCTGTCAAAAACAATCACAATTGGTTGATCTAGGATCTGTGCTGTCAAACACAATCACAATAATTCAGAAACATACTTAAAATTCATGCATCAAAATGTGAACAGTCTTGCTGTTTGATCATGTTTTATTCATGTAGCTTTGACCCTTGCCTTTTAAATTACCATACAAATCCTAAATTATTCTACAAACATGTCTGGACAATCAATAGAACAAGATAAGACTGCCCATAGATGAAAAGGCTGTACACAATATTTTTGATAGCAGCAATACACATATTTTGATAAATCGTGGTTTATATGGCCTATTTTTTTTAAACATTTTAAGTTGTTTACAACAATTCTTTTGGATATTTCAAGAGTTAATATTACTCGATGATGATGATAGCCATGATAGATATTAAAGGTGAACTTTAACCTTGATGGAAAGTTATATGTACCACAACCCTGGCATTTTTGTATTTTAGCTGACAGGCTTTCTGTTGCAAGCATTTGCAAGCAGAATGGAAAACAGTGTTGATTGTGGTAAGCTGGTTTCTCCGAAGCCAATTGTAGATGTAAAGGGTTTTCAAAACAGGATATATTTGGGTTCTGTATGGTGTGAGAGTGGTAATTTTTTATGGTTCCTTAGACTGAAAGAAGTATCATTAATATAACAATTTACTTCCACAGCAGGAATATTTCTGGTCCAAAATATGAATGGGCCATGAAGATGGGCCAATGACCTACATCCCATTCATTTGCATGCAAAAATTAAGATTTTGATGAGCAATTTGAAATTTTGATGGGCCGTTTGGAAAAAATGATGGGCCCAAGAAACTTTAAAATCCACCTTACAGCAAAATGAACACCAGATTTGAATACCTTATGTATGGGGCCCAGCCAAAAATGAAATCTAAATTACTCTATCACTCATATTTTTTTCATAAAATGGTTTGGGCCCATCCCAGAAATTTCCCTGCACAGGCAAACACACTGGGCATGGGATACATTTTGTTTACAGGTTTACAAATACATTTCAACTTGAAAACTTGTCTTTATGTTGACAGTGGCATTCCAATGATCAATGAAATATGTTCCGAAAAAGGTTATGGTTTACAAGCACAGAATATGTAAAAAACTGAAAGTGTAGAGTGAGCAAGTTTCCTAGGCTAGACTGCCTAGTTTCCACTATTTACGCCTGGTTAGTTCGAAATAGGATATGATTGTGTCAAATCATGATCACTCTTTATATTAATTAGTGTGTGCAAAAATAAAGCAAAATACTTCTGGTTGGGAAATCAAAAGTGTACATAGCTGTGCTATAGAGTGTGCATTGTCATCATACACCCATTTTAAAGTGGAAAAAAAGAAGCAGATTTCTAACTGTTTAAACTTGCCAAAAACAAATAAAGTTTTACCTGTTACATGATACAAGGATATATTTACATATTCAAAGCAAGCTTTTAATGAATCTTTAGATTTTTGCAACCGTTCATAGCCTCATGAGAGACATAAATTTGATTGACAGCTGCCAACATGCCCATGCAATACGCTTCGAAGGTCAAATTCATTCGCCAGAAGTTACACTGGTGTTGTGATTGACAGCGAGCCACACCTGAGTTGCCCGTGCAAAACAAGCCTCTTGTTTGCTCCATTGGCTGTCAGTGTTCACACTGGCTGTTCTGCTTTTCCCTTTAAACTCCAACAAAAGCGTTATTATGATTACATATTAAATATTAAACTGTTATGTTTCCTAAATTATAATTTCTATATTTCAGATATTTATAATAAAATGTAAATATAAGCAATAAACTTGATTTTTGGTCTGTTCATGGAATCATTAATACTTCGGGTCTCTTGCAAAGTCAACATGAAGCCCTTTAGGCTTCACTTACTTTGCAAGAGACCCGAAGTATTCATGATTCCATTAACATTCCAAAAATCAAATTTATTTCTTAAATGAATTTGAAACTTACACTATAGAGTAGGCTGTAAACAGTGAGTTTGTCTACTATTTTATTTCCTGTGACTGTACTGCAGATACCGGTAAGTGTCAGCATTGCTTGATGATATATCTACAACTGTAGATGCGGATAGATAGATAATGAGTCAGCATTGGTTGGTGAAAAAGATACACATCGAGTAGGGCAGATATGCATAAACTGATCTTTAGGAGTGAGGTGTAGCTGCTGATCTCCTAATCTCTTTGTTTCATTGTTTATGGCTGAAATATTAGAACCCATATTATCATTGACTGTTTTATTTCTGCATAAAGTTTCCATAGTGTGAAATTTATAAAAAAAAAATGCTGAGCTTTAGAATATAAAATCATTAAAAGTTTAAATATGTATACACAATATTAAAACAAAATTTAATATGACATAGATAATGATAAGCTGGAAATAATTTTAAGCTTTTATAATCTGGCAAAATCATTATTTCCATGGGAAAATCCTGAATTATGGGATAATACTGGAAAGTTTCCCATTGAGAAATATATTGATTTTTCTGAATAGTCTATTGCATTAAGATACATTTAAATCAAATGAGAGCACATTTTATAAACTGCCTATTTCAGTATTTTGACTAAGGGAAAGTAAGCATGAAAATCCTGAATTTACGAATATTCCAAAATCCCTTATGACTTCATAGTACACTACGTTTCCCTTACATTTTTTTCTGCCGTGTATTTGTATGCAGTATAAGCTACTTATTGCATAGGTAGCATTTCAATATTTCCATGAATTATGGTAAATAGTTTTTACCAGTAATTCTAATAGAAAGAAAGATTTGCCTGGCAAAATACATTGCTGTCACTCCAATTGTGTGTTTGGGTTTTAGTGATGGGTCCTTGTTAAATAGTGGTTCTTGGCACCTTTTCCAGTTTAGCAATCATCTTTCTGAGGAAGAGACAGCTGGTTTCTTTACTTTAATTGAATTGTGGTTGTATGTGTTCTGTGTCTTCCTTACGGTGCTGTATGTTGGCCTTCGGTGTGTGATTGTGGCATTTTCTGATAAAATTTGTTTAATTTTTTTACACAATATGATTTAAATTGTTGAAGGAAGTTACATGTATCTACCTTAAATATCAATAAAATTCAGCTGTGAATCTCTTAGATCTCCTAAAAATAGTGAGTATGATCAGGAAATAGCACAATCACAAACAGCAGGCAAGCCCATGGGACCACGAGGAAGAGCCACACAATCATCAATCACAATGATGAAGAGAGAGTTGGTTGTTTAACTTTGTGGTGTGGCTGTCCGTGTTCTGTGTCTTCCTTACAATGCCATAGGTTGCACTTCGGTCTGTGATTGTGGCATTATCTGGTCATATTTGTTTAATTTTTTTTTACACAATATGATTTAGATGTTGAAGGAAGTTACATGTATCTACCTTAAATATCAATAAACTTCAGCTGTGAATCTCTTAGATCTCCTAAAAGATTATCTAGCTCATAGACTTCTGGATCTCCATCATACTGCACTTCATAGAGGGCATCATCATTTCCATCAGTTCCTCGGATCACTGACAGTACAGTTCCACGGTACCACTGGCTTTTGTCATCACTCTCACTTTCTTGCCAAAGATGTGATATACGGCGACCAACAAATTTTATCTTCTGATGGCGTCTTGATCTGGAAAAAATATGTACATATTTATTTTTTTAATGCTTATATGGGCCTGGTCAGGAGAAAATGTGGGTCAGCATTTTTCATGTGCCAATCAGATTTCTTTTCATTGTTGGGGTATTTATTGCTTGAATTTATGCTGTAGGTTTGCCTGTATTCTTGTGTCTATTCCTCTTCCTATCATAAACAGATCTCCTGCTCATAATCACTTATTTGTAAACCATTCAGGGTTCGTACAGGCAAGTATGAGTAAAATTCAAGGACTTTTCAAGGACTTCTAAAAGCATCTCCAACAGTTTTCAAGGACTTAAAGTTACTGAAAAATACTGATCTAGGTGTTAAAATTCTTCTTCAGAAATGCTAGACTGAGATAATGGAGACATTGGTTCTGGAAAATTAGTATAAAATTGTTGTGCCTATATTTGGTGCAGCATATGCTGCACCAAATAACACCAAATAAAGGCACAGCAATTTTATACTGATTTGTGTTTCTATCAGTGCTAATTCCTACAGAAAATAGTAGAATTCAAGGACTTTTCAAGGCTTTAGAGTGGTTTTCCAGTACTTTTCAAGGCAGATTTAGTTTTCAAGGACTTTTCAAGAAAGCCCTCTAAATTGAAGTACTTTTCAAGCCTGTGGGAACCCTGCCATTCATTTAAGTAGTGGCTGAAATCAAACTGTTTCTTCATAGCTAAATAGATGAACTAGCACACTGTATCTATGCTTCTTTACATAATAACTTTTTGTATGGATATTTTATTTTTATGCAATTTTGTACATAAAATAACATCATTACTAGGATCACATCTTTCATTTCCTTACTATGTATTTGAGATCACATCTTTCATTTCCTTACTATGTTAAACAATATTTAACAGTGATGTACATGAAATCTTTACATGCTGCTAAAATACAGTCAGGAATATCATCTCAGTCATGGGGCTGGATAAAAACTGTTTGAAAAGGTTATCATCTGATGATTAATGTTGCCATTAGCAGCTAAACAGTTATTAAACTGAACTAGATAATTAGCCTATTCAAAAATGATCCCCAAATTATACATTTGATATATATGAACTTTGAAGGTAGAAAACCTTAATTAGCTACATGCCAACAACCCAGGTGCAGACAGGCCTGCATATACTGACAGGCTGATCTCCACCTTCAATAGTGGCTATCTGGAAAGTGTTGTATTTAGATGTTAGCTAGTCTCTGTAGCTGAGAATTCTGATTTGACATATACCTAGTGAGATACCTCAAAGACAAGTTTTCTTGCATCATAGCTCATATCACACTGCACATATTTTAAATTCTCACCTTCTTGTATCTATGGTGTCAGCTACTGATATTTCTGGTGAAACCTGTGAGGAAGTTCCTGGTATAGGGTCTGGCTGGTTACTTGTGGATGGGATAGGCAATTTAGTGGAATTAGATGTCTTGCTTTGTGTAGAATTTGATCTTTTTTCTGTGCTCTGTTTCTTTAACTTGCTGTCATTTTCAAGCTGCAATGGACAAAATCATTTATATTTAAACAAGATTTATACAAAATTTAACCCATTTATGCCAAACAAAAGCTCTCCTGAATATTTTTATTAACTTGGATTGCTTACAAAACCAAACAGTTAAGAGCCACCTTACATATCACATCGTGCAAAATGTATAACATCATGCTATTTAATGTTACATGTTTGGCATTAATAGATCATAAATTACTTTAACCCTTTGTATACTAATGGAGTCTCCCTTCATGTTTGAAACAATAATATTAGGATAGTCCATTTTACATATCTAGGGGTGTCAGGTTATGATATTATTTTTTGTCTGATTTTTTTTTTTACCTTAACAGTGTAGACCCTGATGAGATGCCACATAATGCAGCATTGCATCTGGGCCTTCACTGTTTCTTTAAGTGCCCATTTATGTTTTTCACGAAAACAAAGAGTTAAGGGGGGAAAATACTCATCACCTTGTGATAACTATTGTCTAAAAATGTTATTTTCATATTGGCTTTACATGTTGTTTTACATATAATTGCAAACATAGCCATTGTCATGGCCTCTATTATCTTGAATCATTCATTTCGTTGGTGCCATTGTGTCTGGTGTTTGCTTTGTGAATTAATTCTTAATGTCCTTTATACTTTTTGGATCATGTTGCTGAAGGGGAGACAGCAGGTTGCTTTACTATTAATTATGTTATCATTAATTTTTTGGCTGTTGTTGTTCTTTGACTTCCTTGTGGTGCCATGGGTTGGTCTGTGATATATGTGACTGTGATATTTCATGGTCATGCTCATTTTTCTTAAGCTTAACCTGATATCTTACCCACAATCCAGGTTCTCTTATTCCAGGGGTTTTCCCATGTCGAGGTAGGACAATTTCCGGTAATAGCACTTTATGATAAAAGGCTTTCAGCTTAGGGAGTATTTTATTCCACAAAGAAACATTAGGTGATATCCTTTCAACATGTAGCTCATAAGGGTTTTCGGTTCTAACTACAAAGTCTATCCATTCAAATTCAGTAATATGCAAAAGTCCAAGACACTGGAAGTAATAATTATGATTTTTTTTTAGTTTTAACTTTTTGGTTTCTTTATCAATTTCTAAGCAGAAGTTTTTCGTTGTTTTAAGGCTAGCTGCTTGGGTCAAAGATACAGGTTTGTTATATAAAACATTTTTAATTTCAATGAGTCCTGATTTTCCATTGATGTCCGTTAATTTCCCATCTGGACTCCCTGCCAAGAATGGGCATTTCTTGCTTATAACAAGTCCCATTTTTTCAAATTTCAGCTTTTCATTTAATTCAGTTTTCAACTCCAGGTACTCTTTTACTGCTGCTGACTCATTTTCAAGCCCAATTTCAGTCCATTTTGTCCCTTTAAATTTACTATGAAGTATTGTTCTCACTAATGGGGCCACCTTTAATGATACCTTCCTTTTAAAAACACAGCCAAAATTTGATGTAGTCAGTCTTTTCTTTCTCTCTAGTTTCCATCAGAGGTTGGGCAATCGTAATCTGTAATCACGATTACTTGTAATTGATTACTTTTTTCAGTAATCATAAAGTAATCTGTAATCGTAGATTTTTATGATTACAAGTAATCATAATGTAATCGATTACATTGCAAAATAGCCTGTAATCATGATTACTTTAGGATTACTTTATGATTACTTTTGCTTTTTTTACAAAGCAAAATATGAAACTGGTTAAAAAACTGTTGTAAGTTGTACAGTAACAGGTACCAGCAATAGATCAAAACGAATATAGGATGCTTGAAACAAGGAATGTCTGTTCTGTATGCTGCAAAGAAAGGGTTTGTAGATTAACTTGTTACCTGCTAGTGACAACATTGTCGTCTGCTGATATCCTATACAAACTGTTGGGACTCAATCAGGCCCAACAAAATGTTGGGCCAGATCTGAATTAACTATTTGATACTGATTGTTTGTATCTTAACAAATAGTGCAGACCCTGATGAAATGCCACCTTATGTTGCATTTCACCTTGGAGACAGTTTGCAAAAAAATTTCTGTTCTGTATGCAGCAGTGAAAGGGTTTGAAGATTAACCTGTTACATGCTAGTTACAACTTTTGCCATCTGCTGATCTCCTATGCAAACAATTTGGACTCAATCAGGCCCAACAAAATATTGGACCAGATCTGAATTCAAACTTTTTGATACTGATGCTATTCCTGAAAGAATTTGGTTCAAAAGAAGGGTAGTTCTGAAAAATATGAACCGATGGCAAAAACATGCAAATTTATCTAGCAAGATAAAAGTTTAGCAAAAATATATAACAGGCAGGAAAAGGTCCCTTGTATGTTAAATACAGTTGGATAGTATTGAGCCAAGCTCAGATTTGACATTATCTCATCAGATACATATCTAAAGTCAAAGTTTTCGCTGTCTAATTTCATCTTCCTGAAAAATTTGTTTATAATAATTGTGAACATTGAATGACTTTATTGGTCAACTTTTTTTTATTTGCCCTGCTGTCAAATGAAATAAGGACCCTTTTCTTAAGTGTTTATATAATCCTTAAGGAACATTTATGACAGTTTAGTTTTAACACCTTTTAGCAAGTGTTTAATCTTGACCATTTTCCTGCTGAATATGATCTCATTTTTAGTTTCTACATTATTTTGTCATCCTCTTTATAGACATACATGAAACCAAATAAACGGTTCCAATTATCAGGATTAAATTAAATGAAATAAAAGAATATCCCAAAAATTAGGTAATAGTGGAAGCTGGACTACTTTACTTCAGGAGGTCATGTTCTCTTAAAATTATAAAATAGGGATAAAATCCAAAATTCTTTATAAAGTATATTATCCATACCTCATTCAGCATGCTTTAATGGTATGACTTGATTTTATGATATGGGATGTAGATGCAGTTCAGAAACTTTGATAAGAAAGTGCAGTCATTTAGTCTGATCAGGATCTTCACTGACTATTATCTAGCCATTAGTCTTTGTTTTAAATAGCAGAGTTCTAGGTGCTTCATATTTATTATTGTAAACATCTAAGTTGTAGCTGATTTCTACATTACTTAAAAAAATAAATATTTTGAATAATTTTATTTTAATTTCTCCTTCCACAGAAACATAAATCTGAAGCACATGGAAGTGTGTTATTTTATGATGCATGTAAAACAATGGTCAAATTTTAAGGTTGACTTAAAACAGCCAAATATAGCTATTTTGACTGTGCCAGGGATATTTTTCAAATAAGATAAATAAGATGATCAAACGTGTACCCATGCTTATATTAAGAATAATAAGCGATTTTTGAATACTGTTGTTTTATTCTTTATTTCATATAGTAACCCTTGTAGCTGATGTATGTAGAATTGAGAACCATAGCTAAGTTTTCCTTTCTTCAGGATAACATTCTATTAAGTCTCGAAATAAAATACAATTAATTTTTTGCTCAAAAGTAATCATAAAGTAATCATAAAGTAATCATGATTACTTGGCAATGTAATCTGTAATTGTATTGATTACATTTGAAAAAAAGTAATTGTAATTGTAATCAGTAATCTTGAAATTTCAAAGTAATTGTAATTGTAATCGATTGCATTTGCATGTAATCGGCCCCAACTCTGGTTTCCATAATTTTGAATTTGATTGTTCCTTCGTGTTTTCCTCAATTTCTAACATTTTTTTACCAGTAATATCTATTTGCTCTTCTTTAAACTTATTTATCAATTTGTTCAGCTCCTCTGTTGAAACGTCTGGTTCAACATCACGTGCTTGGTTTCCATATTCAAGTCTGGCCTTTTTAGTTTGACTTTCACTGACCGTTTTCATCTTTCTCTTCCAGCGTTTAACTTTGTTTTCAGGCTTGCTTTTGTTTCTGTTGCCAACTATTAACTTTTCATTGCGCTGTTCATATACATCATTAAAATGCTGTCCAGGCTGTGTCCCAGTGCATTTTTCCCACACAAGAGGGGACCATTTTGGCCCTTCATTCCACCTTAACCCCCCAGCAAACAACGTGTGTGCCACGAACCACGGGAACAGTGGTTAAAAACCTTTCCGCCATCAAATTTGGTACGCATATGCATCCATGATTCTGCCAGATTAGTCGTGTAGTTTCCCAGGAGCCTGTCTGATTTAGCAGCTACCCTGTTAAGAATAATACTGACATCTTTCATTAATTTAGGATTGGAACACGAGTAATTTGACGCCTTCCTGGAATCTTCTTGTTCTCTGATGGATGCACCTTCATTCCAGAACTTAACCTGATCTTGAAAAATATCATCATCCAAATTATCTATATAAGAGGTCTCATTTTCAATTTTGTTTTCAGTTTCATGTTCATCCTTACTGGTATTGTCTCTTTTTTTGCAAAAATCTAATGAGCAATTTGTATGGTCTCCAAAAACATGGTTCACAGAATTTTTAATATCTTTTTCTAACAATTTTGCTGCCTTTTTCTGGTCTTTTTCAGCTGACCTCATTCGGATGGCACATCTAACAGCACTGGTGATTCTTACTCTTACAGCCTTTGTCAAGTTACCCTTCCCTTTATAGGAAGGGTTCCCATCCACAAGTTTTTCAAGGTTACCACGAAGGCATTTGCATACATGGTTGGCACATTCTCCCTTTTTAACATGCCTACCCCACACAGGAACTTCCTCTTGAATGCGCGCATATGTTGATGAGTCGCCATCTGCAATTATGGTCATGTACCTCACACCATATTCATTTGCTTTTAAGAAACCTTCTACTATAATGTCAGCCTCCATGGCTTGACTTGATGAGTCCCAGTTCTTGAAACACTGATGTTCTTTGGGTTTACATCCAACGGACTCCGCATGTTGGCACACATAACAGTATTTGTTCCGAATGCCGATATGGAGTAGTTTTTTAGTTTTGGCACCAATAATTACTCCAACACCTCCCATAGCATTGTATGAGTGCTTATGTGTTCTTTTGCTCCATCCACCATCACAGATAACAGATATACTTGGTACTCCTATATTATAATGTATCATTTTATTCTTAAATGACAGGCAAAATTTGAAGCAGAATACATAGAGGGGTGTGGAAATAGCAAAATTTGATACATGCCCAGGGACAAGTATACTTGTCCAAAGAAGATTTTCTTGTTCCAAAGATGAAATTTAGCTTTACCCTTTATATGGTTAAACTACATGCAAGTATATATTTTTTTTCTATAAAAATAAGCGGTATGAAATCAGATATAAACTCTATTGAATACACTGTAGATCCATATCAGCTTGTTTCTGAAGAATTCAGAAGTCACCTGATCAGGATTTACACAATTTTCCCCAGAACATGTATGTTCATCATAATTATGGAATCTGAAATACAGAATTGTATTAAATTTCTTTAAACTTGTCCCAGCACAAGTAAATAGAAATTTCAAACTTGTTCCAAATGTCATGGGACCAGGTATGGTATTTCCACAGCCCTTCCATTTATTTTTTTTAACAAGCTGGCCCATGGGCCCTGGATCGCTCACCTGAATCATTGTCAGTTTACCACAAAATATAAATCCCATTGTCTTACACTTAAATCCATCTTGGGTATCACTCAGATCATAACCAACATGACCAAGGCCTATCAAGTCACCAAGCTAGTTCAATGAAATTATAATACTTATCTGCTCAATTTCAATGTATGACCTTTTTACCCAACCCAAAAGATCAGGGGTGTGCATTAGGTCAAACATTTTAATTGCTTAATGTGATATCATATGCAACTTAAACTTCTTCACAAACAAATGTTTTTTACCTTTTGTCCCAATACAGGGGTCAAGGGTGTGTAAAAGGGCAAACATCTGCTTGAATGGTGTTTTATTCTTCATTCCAATTAATTTGATATGCAACATGACTACTTTCAGAAAAGAAAACAAATTAATCTCTTGACCCCACCCCAGGGATCAAGGGTAAGAGTATGAGCAAACTTTCATTCCCTTTAATTTGATATGCAACATGACCAATTTCTTATTAAGTTGATTTTACATAAGCCTATGTGACACCCATTTTTGGCATCAGGGACATAATTGGAACAAACTTGGTAGAGGTCTACTAGGTGATGCTACATACCAACTATCAAGACTCTAGGCCTTGGGGTTTCCAACAATAACCTTTTTTCCTATTTTTCCTATATAAGCCTATGTTAAACATGTGACCCCTGATCGGGTCATTTTGGGCCCCAGGGGCATAAATTTAAGAAACTTGGTAGAGGTCCACTAGGTGATGCTACATACCACATATGAAGGCTCCATGCCTTCTAGTTTCAGACAAGAAGATTTTTAAAGTTTTCATTTAGACAATCTAGTCTATGTTGCCTAGATATGGAATGGTCTGGATTCATTTTAACAATTACAGAACAGGACCGCTATATCAAAGGTTGTTGAAAATACATCAGGGTAGTTTAGGAGATGTCATTAGAAGCAATGGTTGACACGACAGGGGGCACAAGACTAATGACTGAAGACAGACATCCAATAATCACACAAGCTGGCCTGAGCCTCTGGATAAGTTAGTTAAAAATTTGAAGCATTATTTATGGGCACTATCCCAAATATAATATACACACTAATGCCCTATTACAATGAGGTAAATTGGCATCCACTATTAACAAGCCTGGTATAAACCATAAGATAACAAAATATTTATACCTACATATTAAACAAGAGGGCCCTAAGGCCCTCTATCGCTCACCTGAGTCCTGGCACAAAAAATGTTATATTGGCCAGTGGCTAAAGAGATATCATTTAAAGATATTTCTATTTTTAGCTCTGGTGGCCATGTTGTTCAACTAGGCTTAACATTCTGATCAATTTTGGAAGACCGAATCATGAGGAAAATTTCTTTTAAAATATAGCAAGAAGTGAGCGAAGCTCACATACCCCCGGCGGTAGCCATCAGAGGTTGTAACACTTTCAGAGAAACGACAAAATTGTCAAAGATTTCATAATCCTAAATCAAGTAGTTTCTGAGAAAACTTTGATGAAAAATGTCCATATGTGTTATATAAGAGTGACAGAAGGAAAAATTGAAAATTTGAAAAAAGAAGGCAAAATGAGGATTAGCACCTTAGTTTTCATTTACACAATACACTTCTCCTACCTGAAAGTACACAAATAATTTCATAATCCTAAATCAAGTAGTTGCTGAGAAAACTCTGACAAAAACGTCCATATGTGTTATATAGGAGTGACAGAAGGAAAAATTGAAAAAAGAAGCCAAAATGAGCTTTAGCATCTTTATTTTCATTTACACAATACACTTAGCCTACCTGAAGGTGTACACTAAATTTGAAAACACTGGCTCCAATAGGAGCCGAGAGATCTGCGACAGAAATTTTCATTGGAGAGAAAGAAAAATGAATAAATAAAGGGACTGATAAGCAATATGTGGCTGTTCTTTTGTTACACAATACAACTAATCACTATCAAGCTTTGTACCAAATTTCAGAATCCTAACTTAAGTAGTTGCTGAGAAATCTTTGACAGAAAAAATGTCTATATGTATTATATAAGAGAGAAAGAAGGAAAAAATGAAAATTTGAAAAAAGAAGGCAAAATGAGGATAAGAATCTTAATTTCCATTTACACAGTACACTTTGCCTTCCTGAAGGTGTACACAAAATTTGAAAACAATGGCTCCAATAGGAGCTGAGAAATCTGTGACAGAAATTTCCATTGGAGAGAAAGAAAAATAAATAAATAAAGGGACTGATAAGCAATATGTGGCTGTTCTTTTGTTACACAATACAACTCATCACTATCAAGCTTTGTACCAAATTTCAGAATCCTAACCCAAGTAGTTGCTGAGAAATCTTTGACGAAGCTCCAATAGGAGCTGAGAAATCTGTGACAGAAATTTCCATTGGAGAGAAAGAAAAATAAATAAATAAAGGGACTGATAAGCAATATGTGGCTGTTCTTTTGTTACACAATACAACTCATCACTATCAAGCTTTGTACCAAATTTCAGAATCCTAACCCAAGTAGTTGCTGAGAAATCTTTGACGAAAAATTTTTCCATTGGAGAGAAAGAAAAATGAACAAATAAAGGGACTGATAAGCAATATGTGGCTGTTCTTTTGTTACACAATACAACTCATCACTATCAAGCCTTGTACCAAATTTCAGAATCCTAACCCTAGTAGTTGCTGAGAAATCTTTGACGAAAAAAAAGTTTACAGACAAACAAACAAACAAACAGACAAACATAATTACAGAAAAGGCAAAAACTATATACCCCCTATATACTTCGTACCGGGGGTATAATTATTTTGAATTTGGACCAGTTGTTCAGGAGGAGAGGTCATTTAAAGAATTTCTTATCTATATCTCTGGCGGCATTTTTGTTCAGTGCTCCCAAACAATTTGTACAATTATGGTAGTGGGCCTTTGATAATGCAGAACATTTCTGAGAAACTGAATTTGGAACAGTGTTTCGTTAGGAAACACTGTTTAAAGCTCTGATGGCCCCTTTGTTTGGCACAGGGGAAGCATTTGTGCAATTTTGGTAGAATGCATCATGAGGAACAATTCTGTGAAATTATTTTGAATTTGGACAAGTGGTTCGGGAGGAAATGGCATTTAAAGATATTTCTTATCTGGAGCTCTGGCAGCCCTTTGTTCAGCGGAGCAGACCCATTTGTGGAATTTTGGTAGAGGTATTATGAGGAACAGTTCTATAAAAAATTTTGAAATGTGGGCCGGTAGTTCAGGGGATACTGTTTCAAAGATTTCTTATCTGGAGCTCTGGCAGCCCTCTTGTTCGGTGGAGCGAATGCATTTATGCAATTTTGAAAGAGGGCATCATAGGGAACATTCATGTGAAGTTATTTAAACTAAGAACCAGTGGTTCAGGAGGAGATATCGTTTAAAGAAATAGTTTATGTGCAATGGACACAGACGATAGACAAAGACCAATCACAACAGCTAACCTTTGAGCCTTCGGCTCAGGTGAGCTAAAAAGTAAGCCCCATGATCAGGATCAACAATGTTTAAGCAACATGAATGTAATTAACTGTTTCATTTCTAATAAGTGTAGACAGGTACTTTGGCAAACACTGAAGACCCAGATGAAATAAATTTCATCAGGGCCTTGACTATTTGCTGAAAAATACATTCACAGATCCAATACATCAGTCCAAAAAATATCAAAAGTCAGCCACATGAGCAGTAAGTACAGACAGTGCTAAAGAAATTTTTACTTACAACTGGATGTATCTTTCATGAGAAAACATGTCCCAAACACACTTCATATCACCCACATGAGCTTGACAATTAAATTAAGGCCACAAAAATCTATTTATATATTAACACACTGGTAAATGTATACGTCGATTTGGTGGTATTTACGCGTATTGCCGGTACTTCATATGCCGGAAGTGGTAGATATTGGTGTTAATACTATATAGAAAAACATGCCATATGCCTAAAGGACTATAGAATTATATCATTTTTAAGTATTTGCCATGCACATATCGATTTATGTAAGCATTTAGGAATAGATTCGAGTACCGATCTGGATGATCGGTACTAAAATCTATTCCTAAATGCTTACATAAATCGCCATGCAAATACTAAATACATAAAATTGACCAAATTCTCTATTTAGTATTTGCATGGCGATTTATGTAAGCATTTAGGAATAGATTTTAGTACCGATCATCCAGATCGGTACTCGAATCTATTCCTAAATGCTTACATAAATCGATATGTGCATGGCAAATACTTAAAAATGATATAATTCTATAGTCCTTTAGGCATATGGCATGTTTTTCTATATAGTATTAACACCAATATCTACCACTTCGGCTATATGAAGTACCAGCAATACGCGTAAATACCACCAAATCGACGTATACATTTACCAGTGTGATTAAGGTCCTCCAAATAATGTACCTCATGAAAGGGTACATATACATGTAATATAAATTCTATTTCAATTATAAGGAAGCGACCATTTCAATTTTATGGATGGGCGGAGGGGCATGATTTTTTTAAAATAGGCAGGACCGGGCTCCATAACAACAAATTTCCCCGCATATATCAAGGAAGAGAAAATCAAGGACCCACCTTGCTAACGCAGAGAAGGAGAAAGAAAGGTAGAAAGATTGGAAGAATATAAAAACATTACGAAATTACATAGAGCATTAGAGTACTGACAGATAATTATAATGCCAAGGTAATACTGGAGCCAAACACAGCCCCAGCATGTACACATGCAAAAAGGATGTGCGGTGGGATTTTAACACCAAGTTTTAGCTGGTATTTTATGTTTAAACCAGCTTTGGGAACATTTTTCACTGAAATTAATCAAAGTTTTCATTTGTTTTATAAGGCCCCACTTTTCTGACCTTATAATGCTCAATCTATGAATATATCTGGACAGTGAGAATTTCAAGCCAATATAGATTCATTGTAGCTATTACTCAATCATATTAAAATTTCAGGGGGTTTTTTGTGTGTGCTTTTCAAAACAAGACTTTATTCATTCTGGTATCCCTTTTTTAAAAAGCAAGACTTTTAATTAGTCTTGTATTCATCTCCAGGTCAGTCTAATTTACACTTATATAATAAACTTTCCCATTTTTTTATATACATGATCTGGGGTGTAAAAAAGCAGGACCCTACCAGGCTGCAAGCCCTGCCACAGGAAAAAAAATAGCCCGGACCAGTAATGTTATTGTGTTACGGAGCGACCATTTGATTTTTATGGGTTGGGAGAACAATACAGATCCAGATCAGCTATCTTCTATATCAGACAGCTGAGATGGAGATCTATACTGTTCTCTATGCAGCATAATAGCATGTGAGTTCATGAAAAATAAACAATGGGACTGCAATGCTTGAAAACAAACTAAAGCATATAATTTAACACATGGTTGATGATAAAATAACAAGAGTGCCCATGGGCCCTGGTTCGTTCACCTGAGTCCTTGTCATAAGGAGAGGATGTTTACCACAAAATATAAATCCTATTTCCTTAACTCGGAAGTCCATCTTGGGTATCACTCAGATCATAACCAAAACCTATCAGGTCACTATGTTCGATAAAAATATACTTATCTGCACAATTTCAATGTGTGACCTTTTTACCTAACCTGATGTTTTTGTTGAGCATAAGGAAAAACATTTTTCTAAACTTCATTCCTTGTAATTTGATATGTAACATCTTCTTCTTCTCGAAAAAATTGTTTTGACCTTTTGATCCCATCCAGGGGTCATGGGTGAGTAAAAGGGCAGAATATTTGCTTGCATGGTGTTCTATGCTTCATTCCCATTAATTTTATAACTAAGCAATACAACTACTTTCAGAAAAAATAAACCTTTTGGCCCCTCAAGGGTGTGTGTAAGGGTATAATATTTGCTTGTATGTTATTGTATGCTACATTACCTTTAATTTGATATGCAACGTGACCATAATCTGGAAAAGTTGATTTTATTCAAGCCTATGTGACCCCTGCAGCCCGGCCAATTTTGGCCCCACAGGCATAATTTTAATAAACTTGGTAGAGGTCCAGTAGATGATGCTACATACCAAATATCAAGTGGTTTCAGAAAATAAATTTTTAAGTTTTAATCTTAAAATCTATTTTTAGCCTCTGTGACCTAGATATGCAAGGGACTGGAACCATTTGAACAATTATTAAAGAAGGCCATATGAGGATCATTCCAAAAAGTTTGGTCAAAATCCTGCCAGTAGCTTAAGAGATGTCCTTTGAAGCAATTGTTGCTTAGGGATGAAGACTGACATCCAATGATCACAAAAGCTCATCATGAGCCAATGGCTCAGGTGAGCTAATAAAAAAATATGTATTGTCACTGATATTTGAAAACCAGAAGGAGTTTTAATAAAAAAGGTCGGAGCATTTAATAAAATCTGGAAACTCTCCCTTCTTTTACCATTTGTATACTAATGGAGTCTTCCTTCTGATTTCATACAATAAACTTGTGATATTCCATTGTACATATCTAGGGGTGTCTGTTTAAAATTGAAAAAAAAATATTGTACTCTTTTGTCTGAAAATATTTTTACATATATACATCATTACATGTACATGTACAGTGTAGGGCCTGATGAAATGCTGCATTATATGGCATTTCATCTGGGTCTTCACTGTTTGTAAAAGTTTCTTAAATACAAAGGGTGTGTTGTGTCCTTGAGCAATACACATTAATCCTTGCTTAGTACTGGTTCAACCCAGGAAGACCTGTCCCGATATAAATGAAAGATTGTTGACTGGGAAGTGTAAAGAATCAAATCAAACAAACAAAAAAGATCCCACTACATCCATAAAATAAGCATGTGCGGATCTAGAGGAGGGGACAGGGGGTCTGACCCCACTTCCCCAGAAAAATCACAAAAATATAGGGTTTCTTAGCAATAAAAATCACAAAGCTACCAAGCCATCATTCAATGTTGGGCCATAAAGGGCATGCCAGCAAAATGCCATATAAATGGCTTTTCGCTGGCGGGCCCATGAAGGCCCCATTTTAGTGATATTTGAATCCACTCATTAACTAAAAAAAAAAAAAACAGTTTGACACCCTCTAAAAAAATCTGGATCCGCACATGATAAGATTAAAGGAAAAAGGGGGACCCCATGCATAGAGCACACACTGTATGTACAGTACATGCAGGACTTAAGGCATTTTATGTAAAAAATCACATTAAAAAATGCATGGTTCCCTACTCAACCTGTTAAGGAACTACCTTCATGAAAACACCCATTAGCAATTGCTAACTCCTTTTCTTCTTCAACTGCTTGTCTTAAGTCATTCTGAAGGACTTCATTCCACCATCCATTGATGTCATTTTCTATTTTGTTGAAAGTTCTTTGGTTCATTCCAGGGGAATCTGTGGTTCCAAGTAACTCATTCAGATGGCTTTGTCCATTTCCAGTAGCAATGGTGCCCCATACCACCCAGGTGAACCGCATGGCTAGATCTCGGAGGGTGTTGGCTATCGGAGGTAAACAAAGGATTTTGAGGTTGGACATGGTCTGTATTGAGACGATTTTATTTCATTTAGATTCGCTTTGAGGGATAAGAACAACATATAGGTCGATAGTATACAGAATGATGATAACTCTGAAAACAATACATCTTTTTGAACTGAATCTGTTCGAGTTTAAATCGCATTTGAATTCGGAAATGCAGTAATTTGGACCAATATTTCGAATTCATCAGTTAATATTCATATCTTTTATTTTATTTTTACTTGATTCACAGCCACCGTTGGAATGTATAACCTCTCTTTGGAATGAATCAGTCAAATACAATTCAAAAATACTTGTAAAACACTTATTTATTTGCAATTTTATGACGGTGGTATCATGTTTATGGGTAGCTTTCCGTTCGGAGGTATGTTGGGTAGCTGTCGGAGGGAAGGCATGTGCATGTTAACATTGATTTCGGAGAAGGGCAAATTGATTATGCTCATTAAACTAGCTATGGCATACGGAAACAAAAGTGTAACACTCAACAACTTTTAAAAACAGTGGTTCGATTGGCGAGGAACATATCAAGGGAAAAACAAGCTTAAACAAACCAATTTGTTAGAGTTTTTGTTCAACATTGAAGGAGTGTTTTTGTGCATTAGTTTGTTTTGTTTGTTTTGGCCTACCATATCTATTTAGCCCTTTGCATCACATTAAAGAAACAATCTGGCAGTAACATAACATGCAAAAGCATTATACTATGAAATGAGCACATACCTTTTGTGAAGGTGACAGATCAAGTAGCCATGCAATTAGTATAACAGATGTTTAGACGAGCACATGTACGGTCTAATCAGCCTTCACTAATTGCATAAATTTAACTACATGTAGGTGTTTTCGCATTTACACAACATAAGTTAACGCACTTTAAAGAACGGCCTTTGGGTTAAAACAAGTGTAAATGACCAGGAAATGCCACAATCCCAGACAGACACATGGCACCAAGAGACAGGGACACTGGAACACAGACAAATAAGGAATACGCACAAAGTCAGAATACAATAAGCAAAGCATTCAGCTGCCTTTATCTCAGTGAGAGAATTAGCAAACTAGAAATGACACAATATAAGCGTTTAACATGAAGTGCTAAACACGAACCCCCAGCAAATACAACAAAAATAGTAAGTGAGTATGGTCAGGAAATTTCACAATCACAAACTTCAGACAAACCCATGGCACTGTGAGGAAGAGCCACACAGCAATCACGAGGCACTAGGAAAACAAACTAAGCAAAGCAATCAGATCTCTCTTCCCCATCTACTCGCCCTCTCTCTCTCTCTCTCTCTCTCTCTCTCTCTCTCTCTCTCTCTCTCTCTCTCTCTCTCTCTCTCTCTCTCTTCTCCATTCTCTCTACTCGCTCACCTATCTACTCTCTACCCCCTCTCTCTCTCTCTCTCTCTCTCTCTCTCTCTCTCTCTCTCTCTGTATCTCTGTGTGTCCCTTTCTACTCTCTACTCTATTCTCTTTGTCGTTCTCCACTCTCTATTCTCTTTGTCTCTCTACTCTGTCTCTCTCTACGTCTCTCTCTACTCTGTCTCCCTCTCTACGTCTGTCTCTACTCTCTCTCTCTCTCTCCCTCTCTACTCTGTCTCTGTCTCTCTACTCTCTCTCTCTCTCTCTCTCTCTCTCTCTCTCTCTCTCTCTCTCTCTCTCTCTCTATACTTTATTCTCTGCTTGCACTCCTCTCTACTCTCTCTATACTTAATTCTCTACTCGCACTCCTCCCTACTCTCTTTTTCTCTACTCGCACTCCTTCTCTACTCACACTCCTTCTCTATTCTCTCCTTCTCTACTCGCACTCCTTTTCTACTCGCACTCCTTCTCTACTCGCACTCCTTCTCTGCTCTCTCCTTCTCTACTCGCACACCTTCTCTACTCTCTCTTTCTCTACTCGCACTCCTTCCCTACTCGCACCCCTTCTCTACTAGCACTCATTCTCTCTACTCTCTCCTTCTCTAATCGCACTCCATCTCTACTCGCATTCCTTCTCTACTCGCACTCCTTCTCTACTCTCTCTTTCTCTACTCGCACTCCTTCTCTACTCTCTTTTTCTCTACTCACACTCCTTCTCTACCTGCACTCCTTCTCTACTCGCACTCCTTCTCTACTCGCACTCCTTCTAAGTTCGCATTCCTTCTCTTCTCCCACTCCTTCTAACTTCGCATTCCTTCTCTACCCCCACTCCTTCTCCACTCTCTCTTTCTCTACTCGCTTTCCTTATCTACTCGCACTCCTTCTCTACTCGCACTCCTTCACTACTCTCTCTTTCTCTACTCGCACTCCTTCTCTAGTCTCTCTTTCTCTGCTCACACTTCTTATCTACTCGCACTCCTTCCCTACTCGCACTCCTTCTCGACTAGCACTCCTTCTCTACTCTCTCCTTCTCTACTCGCACCCCGTCTCTACTCGCACTCCTTCTCTACTTGCACTCCTTCCCCAATCACACTCCTTCTCTTCTCGCACTCCTTCTTTACTCTCCGTTACTCTACTCGAACTCCTTTTCTACTCGCACTCCTTCTCTACTCGCACTCCTTCTCTACTCACACTCCTTCTCTACTCGCACTCCTTCTTTACTCTCTGTTACTCTACTCGCACTCCTTTTCTACTTGCACTCGTTCTCTACTCGCACTTCTTCTCTACTCGAACTCCTTCTCTACTCGCACCCCTTCTCTACTCGCACTCCTTCTATGCTCGCACGTCTTCTCTACTCGCACTCCTTCTCTACTCTCTTTATCTACTCGCACTCCTTCTCTACTCGCACTCCTTCTCTACTTGCACTCCTTCTCTACTCTTTCTTTCTCTACTCTCTCTCTTTTTCTTCTCGCACTCCTTTCTCTACTCGCACTCCTTCTCTACTCTCTCTTTCTCTTCTCGCACTCCTTCTCTACTCTCTTTCTCTACTCGCACTGCTTCTCTTCTAGCACTCCTCCTCTACTCGCCATCCTTCTCTACTCGCACTCCTTCCCTAGTCTCACTTCTTCTCAACTTGCATTCCTTCTCTACTCGCACTCCTTCTCTACTCGAACTCCTTCTCTACTCGCATCCCTTCTCTACTCGCACTCCTTCTCTACTCGCACTCCCTCTACTCGCTCCTTCTCTACTCTCTCTCTCTCTCTGTCTCTCTCTTTCTTTGTCTCTCTCTCTGTCTATATCTTCCTCTGTCTCTCTCTGTCTCTGTCTCCCTCTCTCTCTCTCTCTCTCTCTCTCTCTCTCTCTCTCTCTCTCTCTCTCTCTCTCTCTCTCTCTCTCTCTCTCTCTAATGTATTAAAATATCATGAGCAATACGAGAATTTAATGAAATGATAGCGAGTGTTCGACTCCCATGTTCAGTCTTCCTCTGTCAAATTCCAAGTACGTCACCCGATCATCGGTAATGGGTAAAGAACTGTTATAACGTGTTAACAGGGAACATTTTTATCATGGAATTGAGAGAGGAGTTCTCTGTATGCCTTAACAATGAAGCCCTCTCACGAGTTAGGGTGTATTTGTACAAGCCATTTTATTCTAGAGAAAGGGAAAATGCCAAACTGAGGGGAACAATATTGTCAGAGAACGGGGAAATAAATAAAACATGAAACATGGAGACAAGTCAATATTTAAGAAGAACAAGGGAATATGTGCTTCCTGGGAGGGCCTCTATTATAGATAATAGAACAAACATCACAACTATAAAACTACTAAACTTGATATGATTAAAAATATTGTACCCAAACTCTAAACTTTACAATCCGATTGTCCATCTCTTTCTGAAAAGGACGTCACCCAGGTACATTTATTGAACTAAAGATAATTTAAAGTCGTACTGCAAACGGTTGCATAAAAATCTAATTAAACACTCGATTTTTACAGAATTTTTGATTGCCATTTGTCGCCAGTCGGGCGACACATGGCAATCGAAAAATCGGGCGACAAATGGCAATCGAAAACCCTGTTTCCGACGATTTTTGATCTACGTTCGTCGATAGAATTAACGTTTTCGATTGCCGCATATCCGGTGTGAAACTTTTAAAAATATCTTAAAGATATACAACCCATCTTTATTGCTTCTTATAGAATGACAAATGAGCCGCGACATGTGATTTCCAACAATATGGCATTTTGAAATGAATAGACTCAGACGAGCCTGTGTAGCCTTCTTTTAAGCTTAGAAACTCCAAATTATGTTCGTTCAGTAGCTTAATATTCATATAATACTCAAGCGACAAGCAAAGGCTCTGATCAGACTGCGCGTATGCGCAATCTGGTCTGAGCCTTTGCTGGTCGCACATACCACATTGTAGGAAATCTCATGTCGCGGCTCAAATAATATTGTTTAAAAATAATGCCATTGTGGGGTTTGGGCTGCTGTTACCGGAATATGAGGACCTGGGCCCGGAATTACAATGCCTCCTTAAAGTTAAGGATGACTTACTGAGTTAAGTATTGATTTTTCAGGATGCCAAAAATGACGTTTTAAACTGATTAAAATCAATATTGTTTCACTTTTCTGTAGATCACAATGATATCTTTGACCACAAGTACTGCATCGATCCAGGCAATTTATTTAGCATGTTGAAATATCAATACTTAACTTAAGTCGTCCTTAACTTTAAGGAACCATTGTAATTCCGGGCCCTGTACTACTATGTAAAGTTTAAAAACGTTAAAAGATAAAATAACAGAACGGATTACCACTGAAACTGCATTATTTTCAATATTTTTACGGGTATTGTTATATTGATTACTTTGTCCACCTATACAAATATGCAGTGAAGATCCAGATAAGCTTACATGTATACTAATACTTTTAAGAATGAACTGACAACAGACCAAAAAACATAAATTGCTTTTTAATACGTGTGGTATTTTATTTTACTGTCGCAATGGAGCAAAGAGTACAGCTTTAAAACGTATGCAAACTGTACAGGGTTCATTATTATGTTTTTTTTATTTTGTTTGATTTTATTCTTAACATCCCGGTCAAGAAATTTTCGGTTATGTCGGGATGGGTCTCCCTGGGTTGAACCAGTACTAAGCTATGATTAATATGTTTTACTCAAGGGCACAACACAGTGACGCCGGAGAGGCCAGAAATTCGAACGCTCACGTTACTCGATAGCTGCGCATTCAACTAAGAGTAAGATGCGCGGATCCAGAGAGGGGGTGGCAGAGGGTCCTGACCCCCACCCTTGAAAATCGGAAACCTTTGGGGCTCTTTAGCAATACTGGTCCAGATCCCCTGGAAAATCAAAAGCTACCAAGCCAGCATTCCATATTGGGTAATCATCGGCCCGCCAGCGTTTTGCTGTTGGGCTGACGATGGCCCGCTTTTAGTGGTATTTTAATTCCTCACTCCATTCATCTAAAAAAGTGTGTCAGAGTTAAGTTGGACTTCGTCTGACAAAATTTCTGGATCCATGCATGATTAAGCATCGCATCCGGGGATGTTTTGTTGCATTTTTCTCACTAATATTTTACAAAACCGAAGAAAGCGTATCAGTGCAACGCTACTAGATGACGGTACAAGACATGGACATACCCTATCCCAGCCAGCACACATTGTCGGGCAACCATCGGCCCGCCAGCGAAATGCCATTCAAAATGTTTTAGATGTTGCATAGCAAAAACGGAAGAAAGGAAGGCGGGAGGGGGGTGGGGTGGGGACCGGCTTGAGAGCCCCGTTGAAACCCATTCAATGTTTGTGGTGTTTTTTTTTGCATGTGTTGTTGTTGTTGTTGTTGTTGTTTTACGGTTTGGAGGGGGTAAATTGTTGATATAGTTTGTTTCATTGAATAGAATCCTAAAGGGCGGTGCAACAGGAGGATGTTTCAGTGGACTAGGTGAGTTGCATGTTTCAATGGATTTGATCAGGGTATTTCAGTGAACTGAGTGGTCTGAGTGCTTCCCTGGGCTGGGCGGTTTGGGTGTATCAGTTGCCTAGGGAGTTTGGGAGTTTCAATGGGTTGGCTGTTTTGTGCATTTCAGTGGACTGTGTGCGTTTGGGTGTTCTGTGGCGATTCAGTAGACTGGTGGTTATTGGTGTTTCAATTGTCTGGATGGCATACATGAATATATTTTTGGATCAAAGGTTTACTAATCATGCACACGTGGCATCTTAACCAATAGTTTCCTTGCATTTTGACACTCCATTTACACAACAAGATGCGCCACAATGTGAACCTGCATTTTGTAACCCTGTTCACGTTGTTAATATACTGCGTTGCCAGGTAAGATAATGAGTATAAGTATGGCACATGTTCTTGCCTTCTTTCAGGGACCATACCCTCACCCCCATCCCACCCAGCCATCATATCCCCTTACTATATCAAGCATACTTGTTTCACCAAAAATGAATCAGTGCAGAATTTAAATAAATATGTTTTCCCAGACTCACTAGACAAAAACATGCATAATGGCACCGACTGAAGATGAGCTCTTTTCACAACACACCACAACTGTAAAAAGTCTCAAATTCCCTTCTGTATTTCGCCCCCCTAATAGTCTTCCATTTGTAGCATTACGTACTTTTTTTGTATCAAGACATGTTTAAATTATATCAGATTCAGGCACTAATTGTGCGGCAGTTTGTATCAATCTCCGAAATCAAAACCACTGTTACTCCGATAGAAAGGATGCCAGCTGTCAAGTTACCTCTGCACATTTTGCTAACCACCAAAGCGATATCAACGTAAGCAGATTTCAAATATTGATGTTTTAATAGCATTTTGAGATACGACTCTTATAAATCATGCAGGAGAATGATATAGAATTGTGGCGACACAAGCAAATTGTGTCAAAGGTTGATGTAAATCCAGCTATGATCAAACGAATATTTTTTTTTTTATTGAAAATTTCACAATCGTCGTTTGAAAGGTCGCCCAGGGTCCTACGGACATGGATCAAAAGCATTTAACACATTCCGAGTCCTTATCATTCATTATAGAAGCAACCTGTTTGCTGCTTTCCTCTCCAAGAAACTTTCTATAGGACATAAAAATGGATAAATACAGACCCTGTCCATCCATAATCGCAATGTTTACCTCCGATAGCCAACACCCTCCGAGATCTAAACATGCGGTTTACCTGGGTGCATACTGCCCTTACATTTACGTCAAAATGACGCGACTGTTTACTGATATTCAATACTAGGCTAGTCTTCATGATAATTTCTCGGTGACATCCCTTGCATATTGCACATAATACTGAAGCCAAGCCATAATTGTCGATTTCCGAATTCAATATAATAGGGCTCTGCC
Source organism: Loripinus fragilis (assembly GCA_964019695.1). Lineage (NCBI taxonomy): Eukaryota > Metazoa > Mollusca > Bivalvia > Lucinida > Lucinidae > Loripinus > Loripinus fragilis. The sequence continues at coordinate 8,096,821 of OZ026528.1, forward strand.
CTTGTAAAGCTAGTTCACTGGCTTTCTTGCATGTTGCTGCATGCATGGAAAGTTCAGACACATGATCTTGGAGGTTGTTCAGATTTATAAGCCTATAATTGTATATGTAATCAGACAAGTGCATATAAATACCAGAAATAACCATAACAGAAAGGAAACATCTGTTACTCTGCATCATTAGCAAAAATAAAATCTAGGGAGTGACTCGGTGCTAAAGTTGAATTCAATCTTAAAAATGCAAAATGAGTACTTTGTGGGTTAATTACAAAAATACAAACTTGCTGTTTGTCCCTCAACAGTAGTTAAATTCAATTTTTATGATGCTTAATTGTGTGGATGAGAACAGTCACTGTATATTTTTAGAAGGGTATATAATAAAATTTCACGTGCAGTAAGATTGATAGGGCAAATCTAGCGCCATAAAAGCTGCTACATTACATTTAATAGCTCACAACTAAGGTAACTTAAAATGTCTCTTGGCTGAATTTGTTACTTTTTCAAAGCTGACACTCATTTAGATGAGTATATGATTATTATTTTACCTATCACCATATAGTATATGTTAAAGCCTTGTCCTGCTGAGTACATTAGTACATAAATCACCTCTGTTTCCAAACTAGGGAAGAAGGCAAAGATCAGGAATCGATACAATCAAGTACCACACCTGCCCAAGATACTGTATGGGAAATTGACAAATACACAAGAAAACATCACATACAAGCGAGCCAAGAAGTCAGCCCTTTCCCAGGAGGTGAGTCAATTTACCTGTTGTATTTCAACTAAAAGCTGTATGCTCAATTTTACCACAATAGTGACTTTTCAACAGTCCCTCCTAGTGCTGATGGGCTCCAAATTTTTTAATATAGGGTCCTCATTGATCATATTTGTATTTGGTCAGTATTCATTTAGAAGTCTATTCAGTTTTCAAACATAACAATCTTGGGTTTTTTATGAAGAACTATGAGTACCTAAGACTGTGTGCAAAACATTCAGTGTCTCAAAATCCATATCTGTCATATCAATATTTCATGTATACTGTTATTATACAAAATCTTACTTTTAAATAGTGAATTAGGCTTAAAATGGTAAACATATTAACAGCACCCAGGGCTCACCCTGCCATTAGCCATTGTAGCCATTTGCCACTAAAAATGATACACTGGCTACAAATATAAGTCATTGGCTAAAAGCACAGTCTAGGTTGTTAAAAAAATACATATTTGCGAAAAAGTGTATTTTGATCAGTTTTGAATTTTCCAATATTACTTTTATCATTCCTTCATACTTCATTATTGTGCCATATTTAACTTTTTGGAGGCTGGATTTTTTCAATACCATCAAGGTGTCAAACAGTTTGGAACTTTGGATCCTGATCTGGGTCCAAACTGTTTGCAAAGGTTATCAGCAGACAACAAAAGTCGCCCCAGAGAGCAAAGAGTTAGATGCAAAACAACTTGTTGATTCTACTTTAGGGCTAAAACTTTGGCTAAAGTTCATTTCATTTGGCTCCAACTTTTTTCCATTTGGCCAAAGTGTTGGCTACAAAATATTCTGAGCCAGGGTAAGCCCTTCTGCATCTAGAATTTCATGTTACTTTAATTAAATTCCAGCTCAGAGTTTGGGTAATAAGGCAGCTGCTAAGGGATACTTGAAGTACCATACCCACCAGCCCTAAATATCCCAGGGGTGTATGATTGCCCATATATCCAGGGATCTGGATCATGGCCAGTCTAGAATGCTGACATGACCGGCTTGCAAACAGTTCCTTGCCATATTGCAGGCATGGAGAATCAGGGGTTGTCTAGCTGGAGGAGAAGATTGTCTGCAGTAGTTCAAGAGATGGACAGGACATGAGGGTGAAGGAATTCATCCACATAGCATTGCCAAGGGTCTGGATCGGGGGGTCTGGTATTCACTATTCATTAAAAATTTAGCCCATTATTCATCTCATTAAAAGTTTTGGTTATTCCTTAAAATAAGACTAGTTATTCATTAAAAGTAAGAAAGGTGACTAAGAAATCTGATTATTCACTATTCATTAATTTTTTATTCAATTCATTAAAAAAATAGGATTATTCATTAATTTTTAGGCCCTCATTATTCACTATTCATTATTTTTTTGGCTCATTATTCACTATTCATTATAAAAAAGGGGCCATTATTCACTAATCATTATACCCCATCCAGACCCTCATTGCCCTGAAAGTGTGGTTGCAATTACAACCAAGTCGGTACGGCTAAAGATGCAAACTAAACAGACCATTATATTACCATATTATACAATTTGCTCAGGGTGCAGGGCTCTACAGTAAGCATGTTCCTATAGTACACTTAAAATTCTTTATAACGTCACTCGTTATAACAGAATATTCAATATCCGACATGAATTTGCTGGGAACGGATCTGTTTCCATTGAAATTCCCTCTTTATAACAGAATATTCACTTAACGACACCGACATTAACTTCTGGGAACAGATATACAATTTCTATTGAAAATGAATTCTTTATAACAGAATTTTACCATGTGTCAGACAATTTTGTGACCAGGACAAGGTCTTTTGCATGAACAGGTTTCTGTCGCACTTGATAAGAGGAAATCATTGTGCATTTTGATGCAATATAAAATTGAACTGATGTATACATTTGGAATAATAACATTTTAATTCATTTGTATAAGATTTTCCTTTACCAAATGATTATGATATGGAAATCTGGTACTGGTCAGAATTTCTTTATAAAAAGAAATTCACTTTAACATCAAAGATAGCTTGGAACAAACAGTGTCGTTATAAAGAGGGTTGACTGTACCTGTACTAACAGAATCATGGTCAGGACAAGTCAATTCTGGGTCCTGGTTGTCCCATCGGGCTAGTTCAGAGTCTCACCAAACCCTTCAGAGGTCAACTTACGAGGATTCTGAAGTTTTTTACAGGTCAGGGCCAGTGAATTTTATGTCAGGACAAGTACATTTTTTCAAGGTCCTTGTCCGACGGGGCTACTGGGTTAAAAACCTAACGTAGAGCCCTGTGGTGGCCTTTTTTTACCATGAGTTATATGGAAATTAGTCCCTAACTATAACCAGAGAAGTAAACTAACTTAATAATCATCTGCAATTTCAGAAGATTCACAGAAGGTGTGCAATTTCAGAAGATTCACAGAAGGTGTTGCAATCCCTAATAGTAATAGCAACCTTTATAAATACAAACTACAGACCTGTATGAGTGTGAAATATATAGCCAAATATAAAATTCCTCTCTAGGCTTGGAAGTCATCACAGTCAACCACAATGAGAAAGACTATTTCATTCATAAGGTCAGGCTGACATCATAGCCGCCATATTGTTTCATTTTCAGGTGAAAAAACTCCGAGCACCTTGGTTTTTACTGGTCTATATAAGGATTAGGACGATTCAGGGACATCTCGGCCCCTGACAAGTCGGCCCAGTGACAAACTCGGCCCCATGGAAAACTTAGGCTCCCAACCCAAATATTATGCATTTTCTTTTTCCAACTAAAACATATGTGTTTTAATCGATAGATAAGGGAAAATATGGACGTCCAGTCCCAAGCCCACTTAATTAAACTAGGGTTTATTGTGAGTCCTTAAGCTGAAAGAGCTAGGGTTCAGATAGGGAACTAAATAAAATCGTATTTACATGATCTGAAATATACTAACTCATAATATATGTTCATTGTTTAGACATTGTTTAGGCATTTATTGATTATTAATAGATATTAGGGGCCAAGTTTCTGGTGGCCGAGTTGGCCAGGGGCCGACTGGTTAGGGGCCGAGTTTGTTAGGGGCCGAGATGTCCAGTTACCGTATTACACCCCCTACTTTTTAATTTAATCAGTATTTTACTCCCTACTTAAAAATATCAAATTGCAGAAACTTAGCCTCAGAAGCATCAGTTCTGTTGCAAAGTGTTGTAAAAAGACCCATTTTATTTGCTTGAAAAGTTGATTTTATTAAATACCTGTTAAATTTTTAGAAAACTTACATTTATACAATTGGTGTATATTTGTTTTTTTCTTATCAAGGATAAAAGATTTCACCACATAAATTGAATATCAATGCTGATACCTGAAACTGCAAAGGGTATTTTACACATCAATCTAATTTTCAATGCTGATTTCCAAAAAATAAATGCTGAAATACCCTTTATTTCCTCTTATCTAGAGCTCTGTTTTAACAGCAGGATTTAATCATATTTTGAAAATTTTGATTGACAATATATAAAAAATCAGCAGAGAAAACCTGCAATGGGAATATGTTGTAGGAAGCAACTTTTTCCTTAGATTCTTTTATGTGGTTTGTGTGAGAAAATGATTTATTCGAAAATATTTTAGCTGAAAGTTGGCATCTTTCAACCCCGGGCTTTCAACGATAAAGAACGAAGCTAGTACCTCCAACTAATGACACTAGGTGGTGCATTAGATAACTGTTTGTGGTTTCTTTTACCAGAAAAGTTATTTGTCAACCTTATGAATTGCAGAATAGTTGAGGGGAACACAGATATTTCGCCTTTTCCGGGTTTAATTTCTGGTATCTATGTACACCTACCTATAGCCATTTGGCTCTCCCTTGAATAATCTCTTCACAAATCTTTTTCTTAGCTGTCCTGTTTCTGCAGACCTATACAACTGGTAGAATTTTTTCAAACCACGTCTTTTAACAACTTTAGGTTTTTTCTTTCCGGTTATCATTTTACGACTTATAGTAAGGACACATGATGATGAATCTTTCAAACATGAGGAATATCTGTAGGATTTCTTCCCACTCCCAGATGCCAGAGCTTTTCTTTTTATTGTATGCCTGCCTCCAGCCAGGCCAAACCTCTTTAAACACCTCTGCCTATTCGCCATACTTTGCTTTGCAGTTTACACAAAATATTTCAAAAGAATAATGAGCTTTTATAGAAAAATCTTCATTTTCTTGAATGTGAAGAGCATGTGGTGGAACTTATGGGCCCTCATATGTAATCAAATGAAATATTGGCGAAAACTAAACATAATAATATTGGTGAATGAGTCCAAACCCCGAGTATTTGGCCAATACTTACCACACAAATGTTCATAACAATAAAAATATTTTTTTTTAAAATTATAAAAATGGCCAAAATACGTCATGAAATAACCTTTGACATGTCTTTCTTCTCTGACAGAGGACCAAACAATGGTGTTATATGGATAATCGGGCACTCGATCAATGTATCTGTATACTTACCGTTGTACTTTGAGTTCAATTCTTATTGAAAACCATCGAATTTATCTATTTGTCTCGCACACAGCTTCATCAACAATGAAATTGACATTTTATGCTGAAGCAGGAAGGCCTAAAACTCTGAAACAGAAAACAATACGCTAAAAAATAGTTCCTCAATAAAAAATGCATATTCCATTTCTGCTGATCGATTATTGAAAAAAAACTTAATATTTTAGTATAAAATCTGTACTCATATGAAAAGAAATGATTTACATTCATGTAGAAAGCATAATAAAGACAAAAAAGTTCTACACATATGCCCGCGTATGTAGACAATATGTGTTCCGAGATGATGGATCTAAACTGGTTCCGAGTTGTTCAAATTAACAACTGGTCATGTATAATGTTATCCGGACGTTAACGGTGACGTTGACGTCACGAAAACCATGCCAACACAATAACAAGTTTGAATGCAGCGTTACAAACTCGACAAAACGTCATAGAAAGGAAATGATAAAAGCGATATTTAATGTTGTTCTATTATTTAATAGAAAAAAAAACATAAGCTTTTTTTCTGTAGCCTGTATGGAACTTTTAAACTTGTTCCGAGTTGTCGGCTAGCTCCGTGACATTCCGTGAAACGGGCAGATTTCTGCCCGTTTTATTTATTGATGACCTGTCCCTACAATAGCCAGTGTAGGGGAGAGAACCAGTCTATGATGGATCGTGAATACAATAAATTGCGTAAATTTAAGAAGCGGACCTTTAAACAAACTATTCTCAATCAGTTAGATGAACTGCAGTCCTCAGATCCTAAAGCTTATTGGAAACTCATTGATACTTTGAAGGATAGCAAAAATGATTCCCAGTCAGTTATTGATCCTGATATTTGGGAAACTTATTTTAAGACCTTAAACTCTATCCCTAACAAGTTTAATAATAAATTAAAATTGTTAAAAGAACTCCTTCAAAGTCTTGAGCATCAGAATGTCACAACTTTCAATTCATTGGATTTCAAAATTACTGACAAAGAAATTTCTGATGCTATTTCTAAGTTAAAATACAATAAATCTGGAGGACTACAGTTGATTAGTAATAATATGGTCAAATCGGCCCATAATTTTATTTTACCTAGTTTAAAGATTTTATTTAATAAAATACTGCTTTCAGGAATTTATCCCAAAAATTGGGCTGTCGGATACATCTCTCCTATTTTTAAAACAGGCTGTAAGGAAGATCCCAATAATTACCGTGGTATTACTGTTACTGGGTGTCTAGGTAAATTATTTAATACAATACTTAATGCCAGGCTTGATAAGTATTTGTCCGAAAATAATCTCATTAATAGCTGTCAGATCGGGTTCTCTAAAGCCTCCTGTACATCCGATCATATGTTTGTAGTTAAATGTATTATTGATCATTATTTTGCTAAAGGTTCGAAAATATATTCTTGTTTTGTCGACTTCAAAAAGGCTTTCGACTCCGTTTTACATACTGCAATTTTGATAAAACTTGTTAGAATGGATATCAATGGTTTATTTTATAACATAATTAAAAATATGTATTCTCAGTCTTTGCTGTGTGTAAAGGTCAATAGTAAAATTACAAACACTTTTCAATCTTTGGTTGGAGTTAGACAGGGGGATGTTTTAAGTCCAAATTTATTCAAAATTTTTATAAATGATCTGCCTAAGTACCTCCTGTCCTCCCAAAATCCTGTATATCTAAATAATAAAAGAATAGATTGCTTAATGTATGCAGATGACGTAATTTTACTATCATCTTCTGCAATTGGTTTACAGCAAAAACTTAATTTATTACAAGCCTTTTGTGAAGATTGGTGTCTTTTCATCAATATTGAAAAAACTAAAGTTTTAATTTTCAATAAGGCGGGTATATTAGTTAATAACCATAGTTTTGTTATTTTTGGAAATGAAGTATCTTGTACAACTTCTTATAAATATCTTGGTGTTTTATTTTCAGCTTCAGGTACCTTTACACCTGCAAAAAAACAACTTTATGATAAGGCTGTGAAGGCTCTATATTCACTCAAACGCAATATTTTATCTCTCAATCCTAGCATTTATACAAGTCTGCATATATTTGATCACACTGTTAAACCCATATTATTATATGGGTCTGAAATCTGGTTATGTTCATTACCAAAGAAAGCTACAATTCATGATCTCTTTGATTATTCTAAAATTTCTAAATCTTTTAACTCTGAAAAGTTGCATATTCATTTTTGTAAGTATATTTTAGGTGTTCACAAAAAAAGCTCTAATTTTGCTATAACTTCAGAACTTGCCAGATATCCGATTAAAGTGAATATACTTCTTTCATCCTTGTCTTATTGGCATAGACTTGAAACTACCTCTTCTGAGCTTCTTATGGATGCATTAGCATGCTCAAAGACTTTACACAATGAAGGTTTCAATACTTGGTTTAGTTCTATTAGTAATGTATGTAAGTTGCTCAATGTCTCTGTTACAACTGAAATGTTATCAGATATGAGCTTCAAGTCCTTTAAAATGAATATTAAAAATGTTATTTTAGCTAAATTTAAAATATTTTGGGATGATTTTTGAGCGAATAATATGGATGGAAAGTTAAGGACCTATTTTTCATTTAAAGAACACTTTGAATTTGAACAATATTTGAACATAATTAAAAATTTTGATAAAAGAAGGTCTTTAACTAAATTTCGGATTAGTGCACATAGACTTAAAATTGAAAGAGGAAGATTTTCTAAACCACCTATTCCTGTTGAAAATAGATTTTGTGATTATTGTGTATCGGAAATTGAAGATGAATTTCATTTTTTAATTAAGTGCTCGAAATATAATAGTCCTCGTAACAAGCTCTTTTCAGTTGTTCAGATAAATTGTACTTTGTAGGAACTTTTGCTCATTAGAAGATAAGGTGAAATTTAACTGGTTATTAACCAATTCTGACAAAAATGTTATCATTGAACTTTCAAATTTTCTATTTGAATCGTTTGCTTTACATGCTCTATAGTAAACATCAGCTCTATATAATTTGGATTATGTATCATGATGTGGGTGGCATTGTATCTCTCTACATTGATGAGGTACAATGGCATACATTTCTGGATCATATTTCCATAAGTTTACATTTAGATAGCTCTGTATGCTCTCCACTGAGTGATTACATTTAATATGTATTGTCTTTTAAATCTGTACTGTGTATTCTTGTATTTCTAATTATGCTCAATCATTGTATGGAGAATTTCTCCTATGATTTTTTGCCCTTCATGGGCCCTTAATTGGAATAAATCCATTGTCATTGTCATTGTCATTGGATGTGTTTACAAACTTCCACCGTGTACATAAATAGGCAAATTATGGACTGAATCCAGTGACGATCTCGAGATTTTTTAATGCAGAAAGAAGACAAATACATGAAAGTTTATTATGGTGTTCATCGATTCGTCTAGAAGATGAAGAGTTCCCCATTTTCCGTAACAATTTCGGCTTGTTAGAATTACCTCTCTTTTCAAAGATAGCGGCGCCTGTGAACAGCTGACAAGGTAAATAAATTTTCCTTCTTAAAGGAGGGTTTGCCTAGTTGAAAAGGAATCCGGGTCGTTTCGCCCCAGATCCAGTTCGCCCCCTAGACGTTTCGCCCCAGCGGCGTTTCGCCCCAGGTCGTTTCGCCCCTGGTCGTTTCGCCCCCTTAGTCGTTTCGCCCCTGGTCGATTCGCCCCAAGAAGAAATATCAACCTATTCGCCCCAAGAAGAAATATCAACATATTTTGTTGAAATCTATGTGAATAGTTAGTGCAAATATATTTGTAATTGCAGCTGATTGATTGGTGTGTGTTTTCAACACCCTAATCTTAATCCCATTAATGACTCACAGATTAAAGATTATCCGGCCACACACTTACTTTAATTAGAGACAATTAACGTTCAATTACTTTAACTGTTTGATCAGTACCTTTTCTTAATGCAATGAGCAGAGCGCTGCCACCATGCGTATTGGCGCAGGGGTGAAGGAAATATATAATTATTTTATTAGGCCTTTTTTTTGTTGTTGTAAGGATTGCATTTTGTTATCAAGGTTAATCCTAGTCATGCTTATTACATTTATGCACTACACTCCTCCCAAACTTTTGTCACCTCGAGCCTGCACCATACCAATTATCAGATAATAATTTATAGCAGTGTGGATCCTCATCAGATGGCTTTTGATATACAAAAAGAGATAGATCTGGGTTCCACAAGGCTTAATTGCTATCATTATTACTGAAGCGTGTTCATTGTTAAAATAAATTATTACTGAAGCGTGTTCATCGTTAAAATTTTAATTATTATCATATTTTAATAATGCTTAAAATATCTTGATGAAGTGTATAACATTTTAAAGGGGTTAAAAAATAGAGGGGCGAAACGACTATGGTAAAAAAATAAAGTGGGGCGAAACGACTAGGGTGTAGGGGCGAAACGTCTAGGGATCAAATTTGGGACGAAACGACCAGGGGCGAAACGACTAGGGGTGAACTGGTCTTGGGGCGAAACGACTTGTTACCGTTGAAAAACAGCATGTGCACCTTGTAGGGAACACCTCCAAATTTGGTTATTGTTTACACTGCACTAAAACCACGTCATAGACGAACATTAACAATAGTTATTGAGTCGGTGGGTAAGATACTCTTTTGGAAAAAGAAGAACACAAACAGTTATCTAAAGCGGCACCTAGTAACGTACACTGAAGGACTTTAAAAACGCAAAAAATGAAATTAATAAAATTTTACTTATTTTCAAGCTATCAATTTTTTTTTGGTTTTGGCAACAATGAACATCAACACGTCAGCAAAACATGTTTTTAATTTCATGCCAAAATAGAAATAATGTTAGGACAACAGAATATCAATACCCGTAGATTCAAAAGTTGCAAATTGAAATTTGTCTAGGAATCAGACGTGATTTAAAGTAATTGTTTCAAAATATTTTTATTAAAAACCTGGATACAAATTACCCTCGAAGCCCTATTATTTGTCTGGAATTGACGTTAGCCAGCCAGAACGGATATCTTCGATGCAAATATCGTTGATACACTTGACGTAAGTTGCCGTCTTAACGTCAGGTCGTCATTTTTGGTTAACCAGACCTACCTCAATATTTAACTGTCCCTGTAGCCTGATAACGATCTCTGAGGGCTGTTTAGTTGACCGCCTTTCCCAAAGGCCTAGAACTTTTCAAATAGTCATTTCATGTTTCCCATATAAACATATTCCTAATTTGTTGCTAGTCTATATGCTGATGCTAACTTGCAGCATAAATAGTAAATGAGTATGATCAGGAAATACCACAATCACAAACTGCAGACAACCCCGTGGCACCGTGAGGAAGAGCCGCTCAACCATCACGAGACACCAGGAAGACAAATTAAGCAAAGCAATCAGCTCTCTCTTCCCCATCAAGATGATTGCAATACTAAAATGGACATAAAGTAACGTACAACAAAACATAGAACAATTACAGACTCCCACAATGGGAGCAACAATTAACATTCACGTACTGCAGTACGTAATTCACGCACAGAAAGGGCCATGCACGCACTTATCATTTGGTACATACGTGCAAAAACGTAGAGTAATTTTGTGCACGCATAACCAGTGATCGTTGTGCATGAATCTCATGAAATTTTCAAGAAAACAAGTCCAGTTTTTTTAGAATTATCGGCTCAGTTTTACCGCTGACTGGTATCTTGCATTGATAGTAAACTGTTCAGTATGATATAGCGAATCTCGGGCCACAGTCAACCACGCTTCTACTAAAGTCAATATTGATTGGTTGTCTATTATTACTGAACCAATCAGTGTTATGCTTACATATGCGATGTTAAGTGGACAGGCAAGATTGAAAGTACAGTTGTGTGGAAGAAGAAAACTTGATAAATTGCTTGACACGTTTCAGAGCTTTAAATTAAATATAGGAGTAACACAATCTAAGAGGTATGTGACATTTTACTGTATTCTATTTTTCAAAAATCATCTATCATGCCCAAATTTTTCTAAGGTTCGGACTTAGTTTTTTTTGCAAGGGGAGGGGTGGTTACTTGCAGGACTCATTTATTAGCATTATTCACAGTATAATATCACTGTTACACACATCTAAATGATCTGATTTCATGTCCCCTATACGTTAACTATGAAAAAACAGCTCTAAAATATGTGTACCCTCAAAAATGATCATGTACCTCCAAATGGAAACACCAGGGGGTATGTGTACCCCCAAACAGAAATATGAGTGGGCATGCTGGCTAAGTTCTGATAATCATACAACTCTACTGCAGACAATTACATTTATAGAGTAATGAACATAACCATTTGGAAAAGAAAGAAATATTATTACAATATTTTACGTGTATTAATGACCACTTTTATTATCAGACTAGTAGCAATTCTATATAGATTACTGATGGCAATTATAATGGCCCACTTCGAATTGAAGTTTAGTTCCTTCTATAGTAACTAATTTTCAATTCGAACATCGATAGTTGCTACTATAGTGACGTCATGAACCTACTAAAGATCAATGGTGGGTCAGAGCACCGTTACGCTAGTAGCTTATCTGGTTCCCTCCTCTAGACCTATCTAGCAAGATGGGTTCAAGATCTATCAATAGCGTCAAAATGTTTTTACTTTACAAAATAAATCCTTGATGTGTTCTACTTGCAGTCCCTCTTATTCGTAATTGTTAATTTGAGTAGTATGTGCAGTTTATTTACACCCTTTTTGTCCATGATGAAGAATTGAGGTGGGGCATACAGGGCTATTCACTTTAATTACTTGACAACTAATTAAAAGGGAGCAACTGTAGCCATTTAGGTGTAAACGTACGCACACATCTATTGGGTAAGATCTTTAGTAGGAACTTTAGTTTGATTCAAAGTGGGCCAATATCATTCCAATTGTGCCAGATGGTTCATGTTTGGACAATCATGGCATGATTAATAAAGTTATAAAACTAAATCTGCAGTGTTTTTATACATGCTTATGTACAAGCTACATGTCAAATTGACCTAAAAGTGTATGCGACACGCCATGATCCCAAAATATATCCTCACACCAATATTAGGATTCCTACCTCAAATTATATACAGATAAGCTCTGAGCTCGACCTTGCTAGAACAGAAACCAGAGGTCAAGGTCACAGTGACCTGGAAACATTTGGTGACTTTCTAGGGTCCAAGATGTATCTACATACCAAATATGGAATGCTACCATGAATAAATTAGGCGATCTGCTGTGGGGGCATTTTTTCAAGAACTGACTCCTGAGATCAAGGTCACAGTGGATGAAAACAGTGAGCGACATTCCATGACCACAACATATATCCACAGATTGAATTTGGGGGTTAATATGGCATATAATATGAGACATGCTCTTACAGGCTCGCACAGACCTGGAAAAATTTGACCTTGGTCCTGGAAAAAAGTGCCTTTTGTCCTGGAATTGTCCTGGAATTTTGTAAAATCATCCTTGAAAATATGAATTAGTCTTTGAAAAATATAAAAATACAACTTGTCCTTTCAGATTTATGGGATGCGCTAAAAAATTGTGTGAAAATCGCAAAAAAAACTGAATGAAAATCGCTAGATACACGTCAAAGAGCGAGGTGCAACTCGTATTCTATTCTATTCAATTTGTGCGGTAGTCCCGGTTTTTATCACCGTTGACAGAACAACGACCGTTATGCTAACAGTTTGTTTATATAAATAGACAAACCAGGTAGAGGGTATCACTATTCCGACAGAAATGCTTGCGGCGAGAGCGCCGCAAGCAAAAAAAATCCTGGCTGTCATCACTCGTACAGTTATGAATAATTTCATGGATAGGGTTGTTTACACAATGGTATAATCTACTTGTTTACATGTAAGGAATATGATAAATGTGTATATTTAATTTGTTTAGCTTTCTATTCCTCTAAAAGTAAAAATCTGAGAAATTCTTTTTTTCCTCCACCCACACCCAGTGGTCACTTCAAAACTGAAAGCTACCTGTAGACCATTTTAATGTACAGACATTAACCTGATAGTATATAAAGCCTCAGAAAGATCAGGCACACAGTTTAATCAAAATTCGGGTTTAAATAACTTGCATCTATTTGTATTTCCTATACCCGCGGAACCACCTTAACTATACGCACATGTCACTTTTTCCTGTATACCGATCCATGTGTCACTTACCCTATAGCTAGCCGAATCAGGAGATCTCCATTAAATACATCCTGCTGATTTACGAAGAAAACACGTTATGTTTATATCGATTGTAAATTGTGTCTCTGGCACACTTCCAAGTTTTCAGTAAAACATTATATATACTTAAGGAATAAAGAAACGCAACAGACAAAAATATATTTTTTGCGCGTTTAAATGACGGTTTGGTGAAATCTCTTTCGAAAATTACTTATTGAGTATTTAAAGCATGTGATGAAATACAAAAACGTCATTTTAACGCTACATTTTACGCTACAAGATGAAAACATATGAAAACGTAAAATGTGACGTTAATGTCAGAACAAAGATCAAGAAACCCCATCTTTTCCATGTTTGGTTATTTGGCGTCGACTTGACAATGTGCAAATTAAACAAACTTCCAATCATATTCGTAATGCAGTCAAATATTGCGCCAAAGCTCGCTACTTGAATAGCAAGATACACAATGGTAGTGAATAAACGATAAACGTCACTCAGAGCCGTCGAGTTAAGGTCGCTGGTGAATATATGGGATAAGATAAACCTAGAGACATCAGAACATGCTTTTTTTGGAAAAAATGACTTTTCAGATACTGTAGAAATACGCTGGTAAGGTGTTTATATTGACGTTAGCCAAACAAAACACGGCATAATTCAAGAGAAAACATCTGATTTCATGCCTAGAGTGAACATCAAACTTGTTAACTGTAACCTAAACTTTGTCGTTGGACCATTTTATCATTAGGAAACCACATAAACATCATGGAAACCAATAAAACGTAGGATATCGAATTTTGACGTCAGAATTGAGGTTTTTTGACGTCTGAAGATCTCAAGGCATAATTCTTGAGCAAAACGTCCTTGTAATGAATAAATCTCAAGCAGAAAAGAAAGTTAACGTGTTTCACGCAGTATTCAGAGTTGACGTAAATGACGTTAAGCCGTTTCAGAATCCTACAGAAACGTCGCCATTTGATCATTTCCATGATCTGCAATCTATGCCAAGACTTTTTAAAACAATAAACTGATGGCTGATTGAAACTTTGCTTTTATTGACCCTGTTTCAGCAGTTTACTACAGGGGTCATGCTGGTTGTGCGCATACAAAAATGATTACGGAATCGATAATTACGTTGAACCTGCGGTAATTTGACGGACACATAGTGCTCCTATGGATAAATATCTTTTGCACTAAAAACTTGCATCATATTGTATGCTTACAATGACTTGAAGTGTTTGTTGCGTTTCTTTATTCCTTAAGTATACTTAGGGACTTTGAAAACGCATCACCCAGATTAAACCCTTTATTTCACAACCTCTGAGAATGTCAACAGGATAAATGTTATTGCAGATCATAGACGGGCCAGCCTTTAGTTCATGGTTGCAAATTTAGTTTAAGATGTTAAAAAAGTATCCGTTTTAAGACAGAAGTGGTCAATTTTGAAGGATACCAATTCAGCTGCCAGTTAACCTGCGTTAGTTTTGATTCCTGATTCAGCAGATTTGCGTCCTAGGATTTTTTCACGATTGCACATTCATCATTTAACGATTCGAAATAAAAATAAAATTGACAGTTCGGCATGCTCAAATTAACACCCCTTTTAAAGATACCGATATACCCCACCCACTCTGATAACTAAAGTCTAGCGATAAAATCTTGGGCCTATCAAAGTTTTTTCGTGCTGTTCTCTTGGAAGAGGCTAAGGTCATATACAAAGGACAGATTATGCATAATAATTTACGCTTGTGTCACATTTATTTTGTATTGTGCAAGTAACGTTAACGTAAACTTTAAGACGTTCTCGATCACATGACAACATATCTCCTGCCAAGATTTACATCAAAATGTCTTCCCCACATGATCGTCAGTGTAAGAAGTCAATATCAGTAAAGAAAGTATGCATAAAGGTAACTTATGGAGATGTTTCTGAAAGGGAGCTGTAAACTGATTTTCAAATTTGACGCTTGTTTTCGAAAATTTGAAGTAATCAATTACTTTTAATTATAAAAGGTCCATAAAATGTGTTGCTGGTTATGGCATCATACACTCCACAGTTTAAATACAAAAATAACCAAACACTTCAACTGACTGCTGGATGCTGTATGTGCCCATGTGACGTGATCCGCAGTTTCGCGTTATAGTGCAGTCAAATTATCGACGGGTTCTTATCAATTCTGGGTTGCACATTAAAACCTGCAAGCGACTTTTCAATCGCATATTACGCTTTGCAATAAAAGTGCAAAAATATGGTGATGCGTTTTCAAAGTCCTCTTAAATATATTCACATATGGTTTCGCAATAACATAGTATTTTGCTATTAAATTTTTACCTTTGTCCTTCCGAATTTGCGATATAGCATAACTCAAAACAGCTTGCTCAGTCACAGAAATGTGATTAACTCTTTACGAAGGGTATGAAGCATTTACAACCTTTGTTATGTCTAAAGGTGCTACATGTAACAAAACTGTGCCAATGCGCAGTCTGGTTAGCATCTGAATTATTCGCATTCATCGAAACTAGACTTTAAAATATAGTGATATGTTTTTGCGTGAATAGATATGAACAGGAAGTTAAATGTAACTTTTTTTTCAAAAATATTAAAAGCAACGTAGAGTTAGTAGAATGTTAGACTTGATTTCGAAGGGTCGCTGGTTCGAGAGTCACCGTAGGCAGGCACTGCGTTGTTTCCTTTAGCAAGACACTATACCCGTTGCTTTGTACATACTGGTTTGACATAAAACACTACACAACAGCTATACTACCGTACTAGTGATGGAGAGCGCACATTTAGTACCATAGTTAGAATAGCCGTGTGCTATCAGGCGCGTAGCCAGGCGGATGCCGGGAAGTATGAATTTCAACTACGTGTATATTGGTTTCATGTGCAGTGGCTAGATTATGATGAAGAAATGTGTATGTGTGGGGATGTGGGTGCGTGCGTGATAAAGAACTATATTTGACCAGGAAGTCAAGTACATGTAGCTTTAATGCCTAAATACCCGAGGGGTCTAGAGCGTCAGTCTTATGCACAGCATGACCAGCACAAACATCCTCATGGAACAGGTTCGAATCCTTTCAAATTAAAGGGAGCGCAATGGCTCAGTGGTAGAGTGCTTGAGTCGAGACCGAGGGGTCGCGGGTTCGAGATTCACCGGCGTCACTGCGTTGTGGTCCTTGAGAAAGACACATTTATCCTAGCTTAGTAATGGTTCAACTCAGGAAGACCCGTCCCTGTTTAACTGAAAGATTGTTGATGGGACGTAAAGAATCAAATCAAACAAAAACAAAACAAAACATGTAGCTTTTTTTAAGAAAATCATCTCGCTGATTACCAATCCTACTTGGATGAACAATTCCAGGATTATTCCTGAATTCGGGATTTTGAGGCTGACATTCCATAGAAAATCAGCCTCAAATGATGAATTAGGCAGATAATAATAACTTCAATTTATCTGAAGACAAGTGACGAATTAAATATTTTCTTTATATGTTTGTTGGTAAACATGTATACATCAAATTTTAAGATTAGATTGTCTTAAGTTCCCGATTTTGGAAATTTTAGTACTTTCACACATGATCCTGTCAGCAATATCTTTATTCAGTTTAGTGGCTTCTTTATTAACCGATGATGAGTTTTGATGGCAGACTTTCTCCAAATCAAATGCCATTTTCTTGTTAATCCTTAGAACACCTGCAAAATGCATCTGCAAATACCCATTCTGCAAATGCTGTCTGCTTAAAGCGTCTGCTGCATATATTTACTAACATCTTCTACTATTATAAGCGTAGAGGCAAACCGTGTGGACCGCGATCAGACTGCTCCAAATAGTGTCTACACTGTTTGACCAAGGTGTTTTCTAAAACATATCAACGGACGACAAAGAAGACGACTTTTGTTGTAATTGTCATTTTCTTGGCAACATCACTCATCCCACATTACATATTTTGCTGATCTGCAAATAAACGGTCTTTCCCTCCAATAGAATCGTCTGCCTACATAAACATTATATGTACTAAGCCTTCCATTTGCGACGACATATTTTGGCTTAAATGCCAGCCTAACATATGACCTCAATAAAACAACCAAAGTATTTGAGATATAAGAAGCGCCGTTTTCTAGTAGTTAGAGACCTTGACTGAGTTGCGGAATATCGCAGATCTGATTCACGCTCGGACCAAAACAGCGAGCTAGTATGACCAGGAAATACCATTATCACAGACCAATCCACTATGGTACCATGAGGAAGAGACACAGAACATTACAAGATATGAGAAGCGCTGTTGTCTAGTGGTTAGAGTCCTTGACTGAGGTGTAGAAGATCGCAGGTCTGATTCCCACTCGGACCAAATCAGCAAGTAAGTATGACCAGGAAATACCATAATCACAGAGCAACCCACCATGGTACCTTGAGGAAGAGACACAGAACACTACAAGATATGAGAAGCGCCGTTGTCTAGTGGTTAGAGTCCTTGACTGAGGTGTGGAAGATCGCAGGTCTGATTCCCACTCGGACCAAAACAGCGAGTGAGTATGACCAGGAAATACCATAATCACAACACAATCCACCATGGTACCAAGAGAAAGAAACACAGAACACTAAAAGCCACACGACAGCCGGAACACAATCAAAGAAACCTGCTTTCTTTTCCTCAGTGAGAAGGTTAAAACAAGAAAGGACACTGTATACTCCATTACAGACCAGCCCATTACGGCACCAAGAGGAAGAGACACAGAACACAAATAGCCACAGGACAGCCAGAACATTATCAAAGAAACCAGCTATCTTTTATCACAGTGTCAAGCTTTCTGTCGAAGAGTTAAGTACATGGGTATACAAAACAATACAATGCAGCATAATGCTTGGAAAAGAATAGTGAGCACAATGCTCCATGCCCACATCCCCGAATTTCGTGGATGAAGGGCTAACAGCATGGAATATTGTTTCGATGTTAGAACCCAGTAAACATCTAAAAACTGCCTCCATCGGCCCGCCAGCGAAACGCCATCTATGGTGGTTCCGTGGCCGAGTGGTTAGTGCGTTGGACTATATACGAAGCTGGCGACCCGGATTCGATTCCCGGTAACCCGAGCTTCCTCTGGCTGCTTTTTTTTTTTGCTATCAGCCGCAAAATCAGAAATTATAAAAAAGGCTTTTTATCATCAGAGAAGGCTCGGATTAGATTCCCGGTAGCGGCGGCCGGCGGGACTATCGACTGATTATTTGAGTGCTGGGTGGTGACCTAACCGGGTACTGTTACCAGCAGTATCGGCCTACACTGGATTATCGGGGACGTAATGGCACTCACCGTGGGTTCTGCTGGAAATAAGTTGATCCATCCATACCAGGTGGGGACTTTCGTAGACTATTCACGTTAACCTTTAAAGCGCCAATCGCAACAAAAGTCCTCTGCTTTCTCGTCTGCTGAAATGTTTAAGTAGCCTCTATGGCAAACAGTGTGGACCAAGATCAGACTGCTCCTAGGAGCAGTCTATTCTGGGTCCACGTTGTTTGCTTCTTTACTTAATTCGTCAGTAAAGTTAGGCATTTTTTTGCAGCAGACGACTTCAGCAGACAACATTATCAGATGCATTTTTTCTTGGTGTTTTAAGGGTTAAATAATTAAGTAACCTTTACCCTTTGTTTCACTTGCGGGCCGGTGATGTCCCGACAATGTATACTGGCTGGGAAATTGTCTGTGTATATCGAGGCAGTGTCCAGGAAAACTTATAAGATGACATGAGTGCCCACCGATGCGCAGTTTGATCAGAGTCTTTGATGGGCAATCTACGTGCGTTTCGTCAGGAAAAACTAAGCCTGATAGTACTGTATGGATGTGTTGACTGATTTGAACCTTCGCTGAACGCACATGCCAACTTAATTGTATCTTATGCTGGTTGTCGGTTCCGTCATAATTTTAGTTTTGCAGAGTAGGCTTATTAAAAATCGAATGCGCATGTCATGTTCTCTGAAGATCGATTTGAATAATGCGTAGAGTACTTAACTCTATATACGACAGAAATCATTTTACAGCTTATTTTCTTGGTTTTATCATTGATATTTCATTGGGTCCGTTACATGTAGCGCAGTCGGTAACGCGTCTTGACAGCAGATACAAATGTACACGTATATATGGGTCGCGGGTTCGATCCCGTTACGGTCCCATACCTTCATGGAGATTGATCATGCATTTATTTCTACGGTCATTCTCTTCCATTCCGCTGATTCTTTCAAGAAGGGCTGTTTTCAGTTATGCGAACTGACCGCCTCAACATATAGCTGTAGAATGAGATTTAACAAACGAAAAACTAACGTTTCAGAAAAGAGAGCTGAGCTATGGCAGAGAGACAGTCCTGATTGGATACCAACTGTCAACATGTGCGATTCTGTCCTAGAAAATGCCGACTTAAAATCGCCCGATGTACGTGCCCGCCATCAGAAGAAAAAGGTTTACAGAAAAAAGAAATTGGGTGCTGCGAGGACATTGATGGACACGGCCTCTTCGCCCCAGTTCCCTGAAAAGGAAGCAATAGAACACGAACGTGGCACAGCCGCACAAGCAGATGTGGACCAGCCTTTATTTGAAGCTGTGCAGGCTGAGCACATATATCTTTCCAAACAGAATCCACAAGTGAATTCCTCTCAACAGGTAAGACATTTAGTCCACACCTGGGGACGTGATGAATCAAATCAAACAAACAAATCTTTGTGGTCACCACAAAGATTTGTTTGTTTGATTTGATTCATTACGTCCCAGTAAACAATTTTTCATTTATGTCGGGACGGGTCTACCTGGGATGAATCAGTACTAAGCGAGTAATGTGCTTTACTCAAGGACACAACGGGGTGAAGCCGATGAGGCTCAAACCCGCAACCCCTCGGTCTCAAGTCAACCACTGAGTCACTGGGCTCCAACACTACTAAGAAACAATTCTCATCCTTGAATGATATCGGACCTGGTAAGAATATTAGTAGCCTCGCCAGTGTGACAGGGAGTCTTCCATCATCGATTTCTCAAGGCAGAAGCTTTTATTGTCTATGTCACACAGCCTTTTCGTATACTAAATGACTTTGAAAACGCATCGCCCAGATTAAATCCTTTATTTCACAAACCCTGAGAATGTCAGCGAGATTGATAGTGCATAATATTATCATAGTCTGACCAGCTTATAGTGTGTCCTAGAAAATTCATGGTTGTAAATTTACTTTAAGGTATTGAAAAAGTATCCGTTTTAAAGGGATAATTCACACTTTTTTTAATGTGTTTATAATAGAGATTACAGTATGGCAGGAATAATTCCTCATTTAAAGTTTGTGAATGCCCTTCTATTAGCCTGTAATTAATCACTTTTGCTTCTTAATGGGAGTCTGGTCATTCTCAGGTCAATGATCTCTACACACCAAAACTGGAATCACTTCCACCTGCTTACACACTACCAAAGCAGAATTATAAATCAGCCAAAAAGTAACAATGTTTCAGAGTAATGCTTTTAGCAGTGTGTGCATTGATGAGTATATTTTGATACTTGGCCCATATTTAATAATTAATTCTAAAATTTAAGTCTTAAAGCACTAAAGTCCTGCCGCATTAATAAGAAACGCGTAAATCGGGAATATTATTTTATTGCATGCATTTTTCCGAACATTAACCTCAAATCTGGATTTAGAATATCCTGCAGTGTCAGAAGAAAATTGTTTGAAGAATCTACTACCACTGCCCTGACCCCTAATCTCTTGGGAATTTCGACATTTTTAGGCTTTCTAAAAAGCGGGTGGAATTCAAATGGTGTAACAGCCATGTGGGCCTACATATCTGTACTTAAATTTCTACAGGTAAGTGTCAAAAGCATCACCCATTTTAAAATCGATTGCTTTCAGTGTACATGCCAGTTTTATTTTTTAAGCACTGCCATTTAGTTGAAAGTACCGATTCAATCAGCGTAGACACATATCCAACTGATACAATAAGATCAGTTTGATCCGGGTAAATACTTTTTGCTATATTTGTAAGGACATTTTCTACTAAAACAGTGTGATGTGGCTATTATCGACAGTTTTATAAAACAACTTTTACAGTGGTAAACGGCCTAAACATTATCAACTACACAGTAATTTTATAGTCAGCTATTCAAGTAGTGCAGAACAATAATAGTTTTTTCACAAAGTGGATTAGGCCTATCCCAGGATTATCCCTGTCAAGTGTCAAATAAGTGGAACAAAATGCCCAAATTCTACCATCAGAATTATTAGAACAAAAGTTAGCCGTGAAACCAGGGAATATCTTTTGTCAAAATACTGCCTGAAATGATTCACGATAATTGAATACTCAATGTGATATAAATTGAAAACGTAAATCTAAAGTCATTTATTCGCGATCCTAATTTATGCAGCAGTACTTTATATATGTACGATACACTTTATGCTATACTGAACAAAAGTGAAAACGCTGCACTACAATATTTTATATTTTGTGAGAAAGTATTGGACGAAAAGTATTTACTAAAGATCAATAACGTTTTCCAGAAGTCCAGCAAGCGATTCGTCGAAACTCCACCAATTTGTCTCTTTTGATGTTTGAGTTATGTTCCTTATTGTGTTTAAAGCTTTATTTACTGAATTTTGCAATTGCGCATGCGCAAAAAATATTGTTATGCTTATCAGAATTCGTCATACTTGTGTTGCATTATTACACAAGAAAACTGTTTTATCACTTGAAACAAGCTCAGAAATCAATTTCGAATTCATCAAATTTGTAATAAAAGGAAAATGTCTCCCTTTGACAAAAACATATAGGGAATATTATATAAATATTACGTTCCCTGATTGGGTGATAGTCTAAAATATCATCCCGAGGAATGTGATTATCACATTTCCAGAGATGATATTTTCGACAATCAACCTATCAGAGAATGTAATATTTATTTTATTATACCGAATATTAGATCATTTATTTTCTACCGTCTTATGTCTACCGTGATGAGGGGAGTTCCAAAGGGAAAATGGTGCACAGCCTCTTATCTATATGCATGAATGAAAAAACATCTTTTACAAAAATGGTTCTTTTAAGTAGTTTGAATGCTCGAACTGATCATGACGTTCGGTCAAACAAATTACGTCATAAAAAGTCGACGACGCCAAACCTAATACCAAGCAGCGTCATTTAAATGGAATACTGTACAAGATGTGGTTTTGTTGCAGAATAGAAAATTTCGCCAAATCGGCTCAAATTTGGTCTCAACGCGTTCCTCTCGTCCAAACTAAGTAAACGAGTACCTACAATTAATGTTTCTGACCATAAACAACGAAGTTATTGGGAGTGGAAAGTGGCCAAATCATGCCACATGTTGAACGTCTCCTGACGCGAATGAACCGTACGCGCATCGGCGTTGCGCATCAGACAAACACTAGTACCCGCTGCTATGACAAAAGAGTGACCGTATTCGCCGTCGCTATAGTAGAGGCTGATATGGAAATTTTGTTTGGGAAATTCACGTGAGATATAACAATAAATATTTGAGCAAGTGCACGAGATTTCCAACAATGTGGCATGTGCGACCAGCAAAGCCTCAGATCAGCCTGCGCATACGCGTAGTCTGATCAGAGCCTTTGCTAGTCGCTTGAGTATTCTATGATTGTTAAGTTACTGACTGAACATCATTTTGAATTTCTAAGCTTAAAAGGAGGCTTCAGAGGCTCGTCCGAGTCTACACTTGTCAAAATGTCAAATTGTTGGAAATCTCATGCCGGGGTTCATTTGGTAATCTTCGATTTTTACGATTTTCGATAACTTTTTTTCTTTTACCAAATCAGGTAGACCTATCAGCACATTGTTCCTACCATTTCTCGGCCAGTAACGTGCGCAGACTAAGATTTATTTTCCTATGGAGATTTCAGTGATACAATTTCAAGCTTGGCAAATTTGATGAAAACCCCGCTTTCTAAGATTGCTTTTCTAAACGATCAAAACACATTTCTGGTTGTCAAATGTCTAAGACTACCATTTCGTTCAGTCGGATCTGGTTGGCAGTGGATTTCTGAAGGCCTAAACTGTGTTAGATTTCTGTTCAAATTTGTAACCTGAAAAATTGGACTCCTGTCACATTTAAATGACTTTCATGTGTTTCCTAGTGCCAATATCCGTAAACTTTTACTTTATGCATTACCCAGTCTTTGAACATTCAGATACACTTTCATTTGCTTTACTGACTTGCGTCATTTTGCATATAAATGGCAAACACTTCAGGTGTAGCGTTTTCACTTTTGTTCAGTATATAACCTACACGGCGATCACTGACCTGAATGAGTTAGTCAACCGTTGCATATTTATAATAAACTAGGTCAGTTTATGTCCATTCTACCGACAGTAATACTCCCCCGTTGAAAAGAACCAAAAATATGGCAAAATTCCATCTAATTACAGAAAAACTCAGCAAAAACATCAGGTTGAATTTTTTTTCAAAAAATACTGCAGCTTTTTCTACCGCATATCGAAAATATTAAGAGAAAATAACGTGAAAGAAGCACTTTAAGTCGATTTTTCGCGTTTCTTATTAATGCGGCAGTACTTTATAATTATTACTATATCAGACGACATATACTCAGATGAAAAAGTTTAGTCAGTACAGACACTGTGTGCAATAATTTTGTTAGACAGTTTTAAAATTGACAAAAACCTTGCTCAACATAAAATTCATTTAATTTCGTATAAATGTAAACATTTTCAACAAAACATTCTGAAAATTAACCCATTTTCTTCAACAAAATCGCACATCAAATTTCAAAACTCAAAAACCAGTGATGCGCCCCTCAGACGATTTCCGACAGTATAGACGGAATTCAAGTACCTGTTGCATGTCTAAGCCGTTTAAGAAGTTTCCGAGCGGCGATGAAGCGATTACGTCATGTTGACGTCACTGTGACCCTAAGTTCAAGTGGCGTCGTTATCCGTGGTCTCTCTTGCGGAGGTTTGTCATATTTACTGCCAGACTGTCGAAAACATGTTTGCAGACGATAAATTAATCGTGCATAACATCCAAAACCAGGTAGCACGTCAGCAGCACGTTCACCTGCTTCAAAACGTCCAAACGCTGTATTTCCTGTAATTTGTCGATAGCCTGGACGGCGACTTAAGTTTGCTACCGGATAATTGGAATAGGAACAACTCTCTTTCAATATCAAACAGCATATGAGAAAATAACCCTGCCGGTTTACCGCAGCACGTGCACGTCGTGTATTTTGAAATTTGGTTGACACAGTCTAATAGAGGCATTATTTATCACACAATAAACTATATAATGCCTTCAATGTTTACTGTCGTGAGTTGGCTCCCGGTACCGTTTGTTTAACAGGCGACAGGGCCCAGGGCGACAACAGTAAACGTTGGGCTTACAGTATACTTCCACAAAATGCTTTGAAGCGCGACTGTAACGGTAAATGCATTGAGTGAATCGAGGGTCATTACTTAGAGGTCGTGGTACTACTGTACATGTAATGTTACGATAATACAACTCATGTATACAAGTTGACAATGATATATCCAGTATTGTTGATTTTATGAGAAATCATAAATACTGACTAAACTTTTTCTTCTGAGTATATTTTGTAACAATTTTCTTCATTTTGCTAACAAAAAGACAGAATAAAATCAAATGAAACTTATTGACAAACAAAATACTTTTCGTTTGACAGTGGTTACATTTTAATTTGCATTGATTTGGCTGTTGATTGTAATTAAAACAAAATACCCATTATCTAATATTGAAATAAAGAAATTGACTGAATGGTGCCGCTTCAATCATTTGGCAGACCAGCATATTGAGGTTAACTCAGGTTAATGTGTGTCAATAGCTGTAAGATGGCTGCTCCCAGTAGACTAGATAAACTGCTATAAAAGCTTCTGTAATTATCTAGCCAGATGGATAAACGATCTGTGAAAATAAAATTAGTCCATAACGAAATCTTTATTTGTGAATAAAGTAAAATTTTGAAAAGCATGAACATACACTTTAAGAAAGGGGTAGCCGATTTTGGTGGACACCAATTCGGCTGCAAGTTAACACGCGTTAGTTTTGATTCCCGACACAATAAATTGCGCCCTTGGCTTCTTCCACTTTCACGATTGCACATTCATCATTGAACGATTCAAAATAAACTGACAGTTCGGTATGCTCAAATCTACACCCCTTTTAAGATACCGACATACCCCACCCACTCTGATTACTATAGTCTAGTAATAAAATTCAACAGCTTAGGCCTTTCAAAGTTCCGATTTTTACGTCCGGTTTTGTTGGAAGTTGCTAAGGCAGGGCTCTACGTTAACTTTTTAATCCACTAGCCCAGCCGGACAAGAACCTTGGGGAATTTACTAGCCTCTATCTTAAATGTACTAGCCCTGACCTAAAATGTATTAATTTTCAAATGTACATGTATTAACAAATTGTACATTGTATGCATTAAAACATCAAGTGCGGATCCAGGGGGGACAGGGGGTCCGGACCCCCCCCTGGAAAATCACAAGTTATATGGGTTTCTATAGGGAACAAGCAATCGGACCCCCCCCCCCCCTGGAAAAAGTTGGACCCCCCCCCCCCCTAGAAAAAGTTGGACACCCTCTTTCTTTGAAATTGACCATTTGACTTCTGTAAAATTAGCTGAGAACTAAAAAAAAACGTTGTCAGTGCTTTTTTTGTCATACTGACCTGGACCCCCCCTGACGAAAATTCCTGGATCCGCGCATGAACATAAATTTACTAAATCATTCCTGGATTCTTATACCCCGGCATCCAATTTAGGTTACCTTGCACCCCCCCCCAGGACAATTTTTCATGGGTGCCAAATTGTTCATTGGGACCCCCTGGATGGGAAACGAAGGTGTCCTCAAAAAAATTTTGGTTTGGGCTATGTGAAATTGCATGGTTTCTATGCCAACCCATAGCGAATTTGAGAAGGGGGGTCTGCCTATAAAATTACTCATATCTCAGCTGTTACTTATCCTAGACTACTAAACTTAATACCAAATTAAAGCTTAGACATATGCCTAATATCCCCTTGTTGCATATGGAAATTATCTAATTTGCATATTCATAAATATTTATGAAAACATTAAAAATGTGTTTCACGAATGGGGGTATACATACAAGATCAATAATATCTCAGCTGCTTTTAGTCGTAGAGTACTAAAATTTGTACTAAAATAAAGCTTAGACATAGGCCTTTTATTCCATGGTCAAATATGCAACGTACCTTATTTGCATAATTTGCATATTCATGAATATTAATAAAAACGCTAAAAAATAAGGGAAAATCATTACAAATATAAATAGGCTGATTTCATCCCAATATTGTCATTGTTGCATGTTTTAATATAATCAATGTTACAATTTGACAGGTCCAATCATCCAGTGGTCCTATATGAACATTATCTCATTTGAATATTCATGAAAATGCCTGAAAACTTAAAAAAATGAGGGAAAATCACGTAAAAACTATAAGCCTAGGGGAGGGGTTAAGGTACGATCTATCCTGCACTCCTAGGGCCTTTTAAATTCATGCCAAATTGTTCAGTTGGACAATCAGAATGTGAATGAAGTTCTCCTCACAAGAAATTAGGTAGGGGCTACGTAAAAATGCATGGTTTCCATGGCAACCGCCTTTATGATTCTCGAGATTGGGGGGTAGGCCTACAAATTCAATCATATCTAGGGTTCTACTTAACCTAGAGCACTAAAATTGGTGTCAAATTAAAGCTTAGACACATGTCTTTATTATTGTGGTCAGATTTGTATATCATCTAATTTGCATATTTATGAATATTAATGAAAACCTACAAAAATGAAGTAAAATCATAAAAAAACCCATAAATGAACATATTTCAGCACAAAAACATCATCAAACCACCATTGTTGCCAGTTTTTATATCCTCAGTGATTCAATTTGATAAGTTCTTTCATCCAGTGGTCCTATATGAAAATTATCTCATGGTCCTATATGAAAATTATCTCATTTGCATATTCATGAATATTAATGAAATCTTAAAATGATGGAAAAAAGCATGGGTAAACTATAGTATGCAACAGGGGTAATCAGACCTAAATTGAACACATCAGACATTTTATTATGGGCATAAATTTTTCCAATAGGACCACTTAAATGTAAAAAAATATTGTCCATAAAAATAAATGTTATTTGGGTTTTTGAAATTTCATGGTTTCCATGGCAACCCATTATGCCGACTGTAAAGATTGGGGGTATACATACAAAAAATACTCATATCTTAACACCATCTCATCCTAGATTACTAAAAATGGTACCAAACTAATCCCTGGACATAGTAGTTTTATTTGGTAGTTAGATATGCAAATTATCTAATATCCGTATTCATGAATATTAATGAAAACTTTAGATATGAGAGATAAAATCTCAGAAAAATTAGGGGGTGTATATATAAGATTACCAATATCTCAGCAGCTATGCGTCCGAGTGTATCAAACTTGGTGCCAAATCATTGCTTAGACATAGTACTTTTACCTTAAGTTCAGCTTTGAAAAATAGTTATCATAAATAATTATGAATTTTAATTAAAACAGAAGAAACAAATGAAAAATCGCAGAAAAATCAAGGGGGTGCACTTACAAATCTTATAATATCTCAATTGCTAAGTGCCCTAGAGTACCAAAATTTGTTTTAAACTAATGATAACACAAAAGTATGTTTAACAAATCATCAAATTTTAAAACGGTCATATTATGATATTCATGAATATTGATGAAACCATGAGCATTTTGAGAATAATATTTGAAAATGAAGGGGATATACCTACAAAATTATTCATATCTCAGCAGCTTATGGCCCTTACGTAGCAAACAAGGAGCCAACTTATTGCTATGATACAGCCCTTTATCTCAATGGTTATATTTGCCAGTTGTCGCATTTACATATTCATAAAAATTAATATAAACATTAGAATAAAGAGAAAAATTGCCGAAAATGAATGGGGTATACCTACAAAATAACCAATATCTTAGCTGCTAATTGGCCTAGAGTAGCAAACAATATACTTAATTTAAGTCTATGCATAGCATATTTACCTAGTGGGAAGATATAAGAATTAACTAATTTGTTTAATATCAATATTAATAAAAAAAACTTTAAAAATACAAGTAAAAAATGTATACAAATTGATAGCAGTGTAGTTACAAAATTACTCATATCTCAGCTGTTATAAATATGTACTTTTTTCTTTTACTCAATTTTACTTAGGATTTTGCTGTTTGATATGGTACCAAGCTTGTTACTATTGGGCAATTGGAAGCCAATACATGAATCACTTTGTAGCTATACCCCCTTAATTTTCCTGTATTTTCTCTTAATCTCTCATGTTTTCATCAATATTCATGAGAATTTAAATTTGATGTGTTATAAATTGGATCATTTTGGTAAACATGTTGTGTCTATGCATTGACTTAAAATCAGGTTTGGCACTATTGGGCACTTAACTACTGAGATATGAGTAATTTTGGAAAGTGCACCCCCTTGATTTTTGCCGCAATTTTTCTTTCATTTCTTCTGTTTACATTAAAAATCACGAATATTCATGATAAATATTTTTCATATTATACCTTATGGTAAAAGTACGATGTCTAAGCATTAAATTGGCACTAGGTTTGATACACTGGAACACATGGTAGGTGAAATATTTGTCATTTTATATGTACATCCCTTAATTTTTCTAAGATTTTTTCTTTGATTACAAAACTTTTCATTAATATTCATGAATATGCAAATGAGATAATTTTCATATAGGACCACTGGATGAAAGAACTTATCAAATTGAATCACTGAGGATATAAAAACTGGCAACAATGGTGGTTTGATGATGTTTTTTGTGCTGAAATATGTTCATTTATGTTGTTTTTTTATGATTTTACTTCATTTTTGTAGGTTTTCATTAATATTCATAAATACGCAAATTAGATGATATACAAATCTGACCACAAGAAGAAAGACATGTGTCTAAGCTTTAATTTGACACCAATTTCAGTGCTCTAAGATAAGTAGAACCCTAGATATGATTGAATTTGTAGGCCTACCCCCCAATCTTGAGAATCATATAAGCGGTTGCCATGGAAACCATGCATTTTTACGTAGCCCCTACCTAATTTCTTGTGAGGAGAACTTCATTTCACATTCTGATTGTCCCACTGAACAATTAGGCATGAATTTAAAAGGCCCTAGGAGTGCAGGATAGATCGTACCTTAACCCCTCCCCTAGGCTTATAGTTTTTACGTGATTTTCCCTCATTTTTTTAAGTTTTCAGGCATTTTCATGAATATTCAAATGAGATAATATTCATATAGGGCCACTGGATGATTGGAACTGTCAAATTGTAACATTGATTATATTAAAACATGCAACAATGACAATATTGGGATGAAATCAGCCTATTTATATTTGTAGTGATTTTCCCTTTTTTTAGCGTTTTTATTAATATTCATGAATATGCAAATTATGCAAATAAGGTATGTTGCATATTTGACCATGGAATGAAAGGCCTATGTCTTAGCTTTATTTTAGTACAAATTTTAGTACTCTACAACTAAAAGCAGCTGAGATATTATTGATCTTGTACGTATACCCCCATTCGTGAAACACATTTTTAATGTTTTCATAAATATTTATGAATATGCAAATTAGATAATTTCCATATGCAACAAGGGGATATTAGGCATATGTCTAAGCTTTAATTTGGTATTAAGTTTAGTAGTCTAGGATAAGTAACAGCTGAGATATGAGTAATTTTATAGGCAGACCCCCCTTCTCAAATTCGCTATGGGTTGGCATAGAAACCATGCAATTTCACATAGCCCAAACCAAATTTTTTTTGAGGACACCTTCGTTTCCCATCCAGGGGGTCCCAATGAACAATTTGGCACCCATGAAAAATTGTCCTGGGGGGGGGTGCAAGGTAACCTAAATTGGATGCCGGGGTATTACTTCAGTTCTTTAATGTTCAATAAAACAATTGTAACTACTCTCATACTGAAATAACAATGAACAACATTTATTTGAAAATCACTGTCCTAAAGTTGATTTAAAGATCTGAGAGTGTCACCAACCATTTCAGCAGTCTAATAATTTGTGGGTGTCTACAAAGCCGCTTGAAATAAAAAAAAAATCAAATTTCTGAACTTGTTTTAGTGTCTTACCGTTGAAATTAACCAAAAATTTATTCTAGAATGAGATTCTTCTTTTAAAAAATAAAGGAACGTTTAATTTTTGTTAAAAGTAGGAAGTAAAATTTTAGATTCTGGGATGAAAAAAAACCCATTGTGACAGTCACAAAAAGAATAGTATGCTTGTGCAAGCTTGTTAACACTGCATGTGCTGCATTTGTAAAGTTTTTTTCATTCATGTTTTATAACTAGCCCAGTCGGGCCACCAGGACCCAAAATTGACTAGCCCTGACCATAATTTTACTAGAACAGATACTATAGGAACATGCTTACTGTAGAGCCCTGTAAGGTCATACACAAATGTCGGATTGTGCATAAATTACGCTTGTTCCACGTTTTTTTTGTATTGTGTAAGTGACGTTGATGTAAATTTTTAAGACGTTCTCGATAACATGACAGCATATCTCCTGCCATGATTGACATCAAAACGTCTTCCCAACATGATTGTCAGTGTGTGTAGTGAATATCAGTAATGAAAGCGTTCATAAAGATAACATATAGAGGTGTTTCTAAAAGGTAGCTGTAAATTGATGTTTAAATTTAACGTTTATTTTCGAAATATTGAAATTATCAATTACGTTTAATTAGAAAAAAAAGTATATTAGCTCTGTTGCTGGTATGGTATCATACACGCCACAGTTAAAACACAAAAAATAATCAAAAGTTTCAACTGACTGTGCAGAAAGATGCTGGATGTTATATGTACCCATGTGACGTCATCAGCAGCGTCGCGTGATAGTGCAGTAAAATTAACGACTGATTCATACCAATTCTGGGTAGCACATTAAAAACCTGCGAGTAACTTTTCAACCACATTTACGGTTTGCAAGAAAAGTGCAACAATATGGTGATGCGTTTTCAAAGTTCTCTAGTCACTGGCTGCATTGAGAATATTTTCACTTCCAAAACAAATGTCACACACTGCATGGGATTTTGCTCCGAGGTGGGAATACTTCGGGTTCTTATCAAGCCCACTGTCTTCAACAGTCCTCTTACATGGTAACCTAAGGGAAGTAAACAGAGAATCCTTGCCAACATCAGTGACACTGCCTACATGTGACGTTTTGATGTTATTTTAAAATAAAAAGTCAAAAATACACGAGTCAGTGACTGCCTCTTCACTTATTCACTTTTTAAACACACGGTAATAATATTTGGCATAACGTTCATCGTTTTCGCGGAAAAGAAACTAACGAAATTCCGAGAGCTGGTTGTTTTGTTTAGTAAGTCTCGTGATTGTTGCTGTCTGCAGTTTGTGATTGTGGTATTTCCTGATCATACTCACTTACTGTTTTACTTATAAATGCTGTTGCAGATATACATTTGCCAGATTTTACGAAGGGTTATCGATTCTTGGTGAATTAATTTTGAAATTCAGGTAAACAAAGAAAAAGTGTTTATTTTGGGCACACCAATGTTTGTGATTGTTTCAATCCGTTAACACAACGCTGGTTAAATGAATCGACATGTCTAGTAGCGGATACATGAAGTTTCTATCCTTATATAAACCACCTTTTGTATCCTAGTGAGGGGGCATATAAGTAGCCTAATTTCGGAGGACACATTAAAATCGGACATTAACAGTTCTCTAAACTTACATTCGCTAAATATAACTCAAAGCTGTTAAAGCCATTCTCAAAAATAATATCAAGCTCATTGAAACGTACAGTCCAGAGAACAAGTTGTACAAAATCTATACTGGTATCCGACCTGTGTATTATTGATTTCCAGTGTGACGTTGACTCCATGGGGGGCCAAGAGGTCAAGTGTGAATGGCAATCATCACATTGTTGCCTTTTCTTTAATGAACATTTTCTCTTGGAAAGGCTCAGATGAACGATCAAAGTGTCACCCTGCACAATTTTAGTTCATATTTTACTTAGTTCATATTTTACTCGCTTGGCTGTGAGGGGTAATAAAAACTTAAGTTCAGGTTCTATTTCCAAACTTATAATTTGTTTTCTTTTCTTCTTCATAATGTAATGTCCACCTGGCAGTACCAAATACTATTTTACAAAATTCCTACATCTTGAT